>VOMN01011491.1:0-11969 GCA_014899125.1 Orchestia grillus
CATTCCTACGTAATCCGCTCTCTACGCTCCCTCTTCTATATATATATATACTCTGTGGAACTGACAATGTGCCTCGAAGACTGACTTTTTATAACAAAACATGCAACCCGTATCCAGGATACTTCGCCCGGAAGCGTGGCGGAACGGTACGTAGGTGGGTAGGTAGGTAGGTAGGTACAAGCACATTAATATATAGATTATATGTATATAGAGCTGAGGAAATTTGTCCCAACGCCTGCGAATGCTGGTTTTCTATTAACCAAAGTAATTAGTTTAGAATTTAACTTTTTAACTAAGATACTTGAAACGCTATTTGGCAATTTTTTCAATTTCTACGATAATTTGATATTGAGGTGAGATTCATCGACGCACCGGAAAAATTTATTGACTCCGAGCGAAAGAAAAACGTATCGTGTAAATTTCTACGATAAAATATTGGCTAAAATGGTTGTGACAATCATCTAAGAACTGTTTCTCGCAGGGAACTAAAAAGGTATCTGCTATCTGAGGAAAGAGATTAGAACCCTTGCCAGCCCATCAATCTGCTTATAAGTACTGCCATTAAATACGAAATATAAACCCTTCAGTGCAATTTCAAGCAGTTGCTTAAATTGTAGCCTGCTGTAATTTATGCACATCATTTTCGTAGGAAATACGTTCAAGTAACACCCAATTAACTTCGTTCAATGGTATGTTGGTATACATTGACTTCGCTGCAAAACTACGCTTGAACAAATAATTTACAATATCCACGGTCGATGGCTCACGAACAAATTTATATGAGTTATCAACTGAATACTTACAAGTATAGAAAGGTTTTATTACAGGAACCAAGTTTCCACATATTTTTGAATTATGAGTATTACAACCTGATAGAATTGGTTTCAATGGTATAACTCACTTGAGTATCATGGGATACCGTTATCAAACTCCCAACTGAGATTCTACAGAACGGCTAGTTTCGTACAAATCCACATTTAATATAACCATGTCTAAGTCTTCTATAAGTCTATAGTAAACTTGTTCTCAAGTTTGAGGATGAACGTTTATTATCACCAAATTATTCGTAAAACTTTTGCCGATCAGCCAAAATTAGTTCTATTGTTGAAATACGGTCATTTCTGTTAAGAAATGGGACCTCATTCTCTATATTCTAATTTGTTACATCAATACAGGATGGAACAGAGGAAACGCATGTATTTTTTACCGTAATTACTCGGCGACGAGAGGAGGTATTGCTCTTGAGCGACCATTGGCAGACTCCTCAGACAACGCAGTTTCAGTCGCTATGGAGTGCTCCCAGGACACGTCATTTCCAGATTTCGTGATGTTCATGCGCCCCCATTCTCGGCCGATCCGTCGATATGTGATTTCTTTTGTAGAGCTATGTACGTGAAATCCAGAGTATACACGAACAAATGCTGCGCTCGAGATGACCTAAAGATTTCCATCCGTCAGGAATTTGAAGCTTTGCCGATTGAAATGGAGAAATCCGTGCGTAAGCATCGGGGGAGGATTCAAATTTGTGTCCAGCAAGAAAGAATCTCCGAGACATTATTTTTCGAAACAAATTGAGGTATGTAAATTCCAAAAGTGCATTAAAAAACATGTTTTGATTGCATGTTTTTATTTCCTTAATCAACCAAGGTTTCAGTTATTCAATGTTGAAAAACAGGCGCTTTTTCTCTTCAACCCTGTAGAATTATCATCGTTGAGTTTTTTTCAGAATGGAAAATGCTTTCCCTTAAACGTTGCACAGGTATTATGGTGGTGTTAGAATTTAAAGTAAAATTAATGTACAAGTGTTTCCAGTCACTTCCAAATTTTTTTTTACCGAAAGGAGTCCTCTCGAATCTTGCTAATCTGTAATACTAGCCATTTGTACATTAATGAAAATCTGTAAAAATTTCATTTTTAAATCGGCAAAAATTCTTATCCAATACTCAAATTATCTCGTCCGAGGATAAAATTTTACATGAGTTATTGAAAATCTATTAGAAGGCTCAATGCTATTTCTCAAGGGTGAAACACCTAACCTTGCTTGTTTATTATTCCCTCTGGTAAAGAATATGTGCTGCATGAAGAGAAGACTATCCGCGTTTTAGTGTCTACTTAAGAACTTTTGTGTTGAGTACAGTAGACGATCGTGCACAGTACGTCGAAATTTTTTTTAACATTTATTAAATAATCGGGTGAACGTTGACATAATTTTCTTATTTTCTTTTTTCAGATAATACTTAAGAGTTCTAAAATCAGCCGCAAGATGTGACAAACCAAGATAATACTAATGGCAAGCGCAAATAGAACCGAATGACAAAAAATTTGACAGTTTTTGGAAAAGAGCAGTATTGAAGTCACTTCATGAGAGATCTACAGCCCAGATCAAAATCTTGATCTAGATTGAAGCACCACGTTGATGAATTCGTCAAAGCAGTGACAGATACATACCTTTGAGGAATAACAGCGATCCACATTGTACAACATTTTCCTGACTTTGGAGAAGTCAGTGGAACAGATTATTTTGGCAGACGGTTGGCCCAAACGTAAGGTATACTTTCGTGAAATTTAATCCTAAACATTTGTGAACGTATCTATGCTACCGATATCAGTGAGGGTACCATACTTTTGGGCAACTCTGTACATTATAAATTTAATGTACTGAATTACAGAATCAATTTTATCTTTTTGTTAGAACCAGTAGTTTTGCAAATGTCATGTCTATAAAATTACTATTGTTTTGGAGCAAATATTTCAGACCAATCTCAACATTGATATGGACGAACTATTTTCGACCGGAGGGAGTATTTCTTACTACTCTGGTAGAGGTAAATTGCACTTGTTTGCGGTACAGCCTTAATGTGAGACACGCAAAGTCTATGGATGACACTCTCGCCTCCAATTCCTGGAGGAATTTTTCATGATTTGTTTCGAAGATTTTGAGCCTCGGTTGCTTAAATCGTTGCTCGTTCCACAACGGCTTCTGCTGCTGAGACCGCCACAAATCTGCCACTAAAACACATTCAACTTTACAAACATTTCGTGACATGGAGAAAAATTAGAAGAGGAAAGATTAACTTCAGTGCGACATGGAATTTTTGATTACCTCTTACCATTGTGAAGTAATCCGAAGTCCGACATAGTCCACCTGTATTTTAAGTAATCTTATGCCCCACGTGTGTTATTTCTGCAGAATAAAGGGGCATTATGTTATCCATAAATTCTCTATTACCAGCACTTCTGTTACCGTCGTTCGATTTATGTATTATAATCATCAAGTAAGCATAAAAATGTTGGTTATTTGCTAATGGGCTAAAATATACTTTTAGAAATATGAGGTGATAGCTAGTGCTTCCGCCAATAGGGAAAGGGTTACGTTCTTTGGCAGTCGTTGAATTAAATGTTTGATGCCTGTACTGGGACTGTATGTTAAAAAATCTACCTATTTGGATACAAATAATTTATTCATCTCTAGGTACGTCTATAATTTCAACTTCCTTAAAATTAAGATTCTCCAGAAAAAAATACGTCGAGTCCGTCCCAGTATGATGAGGTGCATAAAATTTTTCTCGGTTCTTGATGGTGCTGACTGGCGAACCACCGTTCCAGCCAAGACAATTTCGGTATCTTCCCGGATTGTAACAAGATCCTATAGATCATCAAAATTTTGGACCCATCTAAATTCGCAATGCGATAAATGAGACGGGATGTCAATCACTTCTGAAGAATTAGAGTTTTTGTTCATTGCCATGTAATTTCAACATAAATATCCGCATCGGGGAAGCGTGCAAGGCTTCTTTGCACTTTACGCCTCCACGACAACAGCGCGTCTCTGCATGGGAAGGATGGCTGTGTTGCACCTACCTCAAGGGGTAGCTGGTTATCAGTCTCACGGTGGTGCATTTTTCTATTTCAGTACTACCTTCAAGGTAGGTCGCCACTTTGAACGTATATATTCACGCCAGGTCTGAAGTAAAGTTAATCTCCTACCTCCAATAGATGAATAATGTTACGTTAAGCACCTTATTAAAATAGTGTATCACTATACAGGGTAGCCAAAAAAATGTAAACACTGTTATGAATTTTTATTACTCTTTCTGTAATGTATTGTAAGTGCAAAAATCTTATAGGTATAATTTTCTTCAGAATTAAATTTCTTAGTAAGTGCAGTCGTAAAATATTATTTCGATGCATATTTTAGTTGTCACACAATATGCATCACAGTGAAAACAAGCAATTTGACCCTTGCAAGGAAAAAACATAAATTTACCTTCTACAATTAAAAAGTTCAAACTTATGTAGGAATACGGCTCATTAAGCGAAAATAAACATTTATACTTAGAAATTATTAACGAAAATAAATAATTACATGATAACAAACACTTCAGTTTTGCACCATCTTTAAGTTGAAGCCTTCTTTCAACTTGCAATATGTTATTTAATTCGGAGAATGATGCCGGAACGTAGGATCGTTGTTCTCTCGTTAGCTGCATGGCTGAAAATCTACAGTTAATTCGATATGCTTTTATCTGAAAAATATTTGTGAAATGAACGGATTATTCAGAAGAAAGTGCTGTTCGGTTGTAGCTACAATATTTCATTATACATATATTATGTTCAATAGGAAAGCCTTAAAAGATTTTTGTATCCACTTTAACGAAAGAGCACCAAATATTCAAAACAAAAAACATTTTTTTGTGCCGCTCTGTGTCTTAGAAGCTCAGTGTTGCTAGGTCGGTTGGTCCCTCCGTTCGTTTCTTTGGCACGCCCTTGGGATTTAGATAGGAGAAATTATCTCGTTTGTATTTCTAAACTAATAGTGAGACTGACATAGAAGGCAATCAGTGTCAGTGATACGGAAAGTATTATTTCATGCCAGGGTTACTGTGAATATGGAGGCATCTTACGAAATTAAAATAATTTGGTCTTTGATTTTTGGTGGTGCGCGTCCACTTGCTAAGTATTAAGTACTAATCAAAACACTCCGCAAAAAATTAAAGGTCGAAAGATGCAGAGTTGATTTCTGAAGATGCCTTATTTACAAGAAATCTGACATGAATTATTGTCATTTGCAGTATCACTGATACAGATTGCCATGTTTAACAGTCTCAGTGATTAGTTTGATATACAGATCCGGAAATTCTCTTCCTAATCCATGAGAGCGTAAGAAAGATACGGAAGAACGAAACAAGCAAGCAAGCAACACTGGGCTATTATCATATAGTGGGATAAATTTAACGCTTCGGGCCCTAATTTCTCCTCCTTCTTCAGAGATCGCAGTACTAAAATTAACTTTCGAACAAGGGTGAATTACTTCACCTCATTGCTCATTATTTTGTATCTCTCTAAGTTCTCCTGAGGGTACAGTCAGGCTCAGACCTCTTGAAATCTATGCAAGAGGCGATGGAGGGTGGCTGTGCTTGTCCGCCTCGAACCGGGCTGCTCCTGCTACAGCCGCAGGGAATGAAACTATCGATTGCTCTTCTCACGATAACTCTCAAATTGGGTTGAAATTTACTTTGTGAGGAAATAGTTATTTAAATTTTAATCTGGAACGTTATTGGATTTCTTTCTAAAGAGACTGGTGCATGTCATTAACTGCTTTTTAAAATCACATTTCAATTGTATCCATGCTATAAATATTATAAATTCAAATTAATTTATACGGGGAGACATATGAAACTACACAATATTTAGCTTCCTGTAGATCGTATTTCGGTGTATGTTACTGCAGAGTACATTGTTTTTACACTTCAATTTTCTTGTAATGTGCTTTCAATGAACAATCTATGAAAACTTTCTTCAACTATAAGAGTGCTCACGTTTTCTTCGGTTAAACTCTGCCATTTTGTGACTAAGCGTGAATAATCTAATGTATTTTGCTTACTGTTCTTATCTAGCCGGTTATTAAATCTTTGTCTTAGATTATTGAATTCTCATTGCTCAGTTTGTAATATATTCTCAAAATAAATATATTTTTAAAACGAACAATCTGTTAGGAAACATTTTTACTGGTGATGTAAGACTGGGTTAGAGTGCGAAATAATGTGTTAAATTTGACCGCATGAACCTCGTGGGAGACCGAAGTTTTGGAAATGAGAATTCTGTGATATTTGTTTTAAAAAAGAGTTATGATCGCTACACATTTGATGGACGCGTGTCTCCATAGGGACGGATGACGCTTCTCGCACGTGGCAGCTGCAAGCACTTTATTGTGATTTTTTAATACAAGTGCTTCTGTACCGTTGTCAAAATTGTCAACATTAGCTTTCAATGGAATTTCTGATTGGGAATATTCAACAGTTACGTTCAGCTCTGTAAAAATTCGCCTCGTGAAACCACGATGACAATGATGACCCTCGTAGGATTTTAGTGAAAGAGACTTTTAATTGTGAAATGTTCAGGGTTGCATGCGTCCGTGATGTATCCGCTTGAAAAGTCAGAATCTATTCACCTGATTTTGATGCAGGCAGAACAACGGCTATAATTTGCAGAAAGTATAACTTATCTGCACCAATGATCAAAGGAAACTTATTTGTTTAATGTGGTCAAGTAACTAGAATTAGGTCACGGACGAAGGCATGGTGATCCCATTCCCCTCAGATACTTTTAACTAACTTCAGTTCGATTAGAATCAGATTGACATTCAACCAGGAATTTAACACCTGAAGGTATAGGTGAAATGATAACGAGAACCCAATATCACAATTGAAGCACAAGAAAGGTTGATGCTATGTACATTATGCTACGCATAAGAAGTTTTGGTTAACGATTGAGCGTCGTCGCTCTGCCGCTGACACAGATCCTGCATTTTCCCCCGTACTAATGATATGCGCTGTAAAACTAAAACGTAGTCCGAGGTAAGCGCAGACGACTTACTGTCACGTGCCCCAGTTAATCCCGTTGAGGTCCTTTATTATGCTGTCCCAGTTGGTTAGGCAGCTCATAAAGGTCAAGGAGCTAAGCCCGCTCTTGTTTCGGCTTTATGATCCAAGGTGTGCATGTCCGAGGTCTGCAGTGATGAGGAGTAGCTTGATAGATTGGTCTGATAGATTGGTATCCTCGACCAGAGTCCGTCTTAGTAGTTCACTATTATTATTAATGACCAGGTCTAGTAAAATCTTGAGCCTACTCGGGACTGCCACGTATTGTTCCATCGCGAAGTTTTCCATATAGGAGAGGAGGGAAGCAGCTTGAAGTCTGGACTCGGTGGAGCCCCCGTACATTGCTCCTGTGGTCTAACATATTGATGGGAAATTATAGTCCCCCAACATAATTAGCGACAANGGGAGGTCTGTAGATTAAGACGAGGGCAAGTTTCAGGTGGCTTAGATACAGTACTAAGTATTCCATCGCCCCATTAGAGCCAGCTGTCAGGACGACTGCACGAGATGCTAATTCACTCGTGACGAATAGAGCGACTCCACCTTTTTGTATGTCCTGGTCGCTCTTTTGCCTTAATGACACTACCACGACAAAACGCCTCAATAATAATGTACAGCGTGCCAGAGAGAGAGAGGTCTAGTTTGTAGTCATTTCATTGGACAAAACAATATGCTATGAGCTAAATACTTTTTAATGGGCTTATCAGTGAGTAATATTTTGAGCAAAAATTTAAATTGAATGAAAAGAATGAGGAATGGCTCTTTGGCTTTAGTTTGTGAAAAATGGCTCTTGATTAGACGATATACTGAAGTATCATCAACCTAAAGAATCGGTTTCCCGTGTGTGGACGAAGTGATTTATGAATAATTTATTTATCCTTCAGCCTGCCTATTTATACAGTGTCTGCGAGGGCCCTCAGCCTGCCTGTTCCCAAGATACTAGAGGTACTCGGCTCATGGCAGGCTGTGGATACTAGGAGAAGCCAGGTTTGAAATGTATTTGGACAATGGAAGTAGTAATTGTACACACCCTTCGAGGCGAATCAACTGACAAAAGTCCGCAACGATTTCAACCGTCAAAGTCTTATACACTTCGAAGGCATCTAATCAATAGAACGGATACACTTTAGGCTCCTAAGCATATCCAGGCAACAATATGTACTTGAAGTAGAATTATCTCTGCAAGAACAAAATAGGATGCAAAAATGTCACTCAGAACACGAAAAGGCTGCTAACAGAATTTTAATAGAACGAGCTTGCAGCTTACTGTGTTTCTATTGTTTTTTTAATGAGACAGCTTGGTAACCAGTTTCTTTCCCGAGTATGTTTTGTGATTAGCGCGTTAATGTCTGACCTTTATTTCTTTATAACCTCTACTTTTTTTACAAACTTTAGTTTTTTCATTTCTATTATAAATGGAAGTTTCGAGAAAAATATTACTTGGTTACTGAAATTAATGCTGATTCGTAGACGTACCGGCCAGTAATCAGATTGTTAAATACCTACATGAAAAAAAATAGTTCAATCATTTTTAAACTTCATTGTCATGTTGTTTCAGCTAATATGTAAAGACATTGTATAATTAATATAAGATTGATTGCCATTGTATTTTTTTACTATCGTCTTCATTCAGCCTTCTAATGTGTATGGAAAATACGACGTAATCCAACAATGGGTAAAGTTAGATTCAATTCACGCTACGCATGTTACTGCATTTGCGTCTCTAATTTTTCCATCTCCGATGCAGTACACATCCAGAAATCATATTTCCATCCTACTGTATGAAAGAAAATTGTCGGCGTGTACACTTGAAGGAGGCCACCGGCGCTGAGTGCATGCATTTGATAAGCAGGCCACCGGTGCTAAGTGCATGCATTTATGGACAAGCAGGCCACCGGCGCTGAGTGCATGCATTTATGGACCAGCACGCCACCGGTGCTGAGTGCATGCATTTATGGACAAGCACGCCACCGGCACTGAGTGCATGCATTTATGGACAAGCACGCCACCGGTGCTGAGTGCATGAATTTATGGATAAGGGCCCCAGCGGGCTGCGGACAACACGTGCGTAAATAGATCTCAAGACGGAAGAACGTCAATAAATGCCCTGGAGCTTGGAACCCATTATATTTGCGACAACGAATGCAACAGATTTTATGACAAACCGTGACCATGGCAACAAGCACTTGAATCGAAATAGAAATCTATGTTATGGCCATCCGTTAGACATGCCGCCAGTATGTGGGCTGTCATCTACGGCGCGGTTTCAAAGCTAAGATAGCAATCACAGCCCATGGATCGTCATTGACGCCATTAGAAGTTACGGGCCCCCATTATCATCAGAAAAAGGTTGAAATCCTGAAACAACAACGCTGTAGCTATGCATACGTCGACGGCTCAAGCACGTTCCGGAGCGAAGATCTGGCAACATGATGAATGGGGGCACATGCCCCCTGGAGGAGTCAGCAGACGGAGGACGAGCTGGCGTGGGACGACTGGCCGACCAACGGCCATTGAGGGAAGTCTGAGGGCTGGAGGATAGTTTGCTGGCCATCTTCAGGCCATGACGGTGCATGTTTTTTAACATAATTCTCATTTTTTATGCGTATGTGAATAGCGATCTGAAATTTACCTGATTTTAAAAATGCAATAGGCTTTACCTTTGTTGTAAATTTGAGTGAATAGCATATTGTATTGAACTTAATTTATCTCGTCCTGTTGGCAGCCAGTAATTATATTAACTGACTATTGACAGGTTGCCTAAAGCACAGGCCATTGGTCTTTCATCGTGACTCACTCACAGGATTTGATTTATATATTAAGCAGCATGCCCTTCGTCCATGGCCATCGACATTTACTCAGACCGTTGAGAGCTGGTAACGCAACTTATCGCTGTGTTGTGTCTCATGGTAGCTTTCCAAGTTGTTGCAAAGTAAATGATTTGGTGTACTTTAAGTATACACACATACTGCTATGTACTGATGCGGCCTCAGTCACGCGCTGTTTGAAATTATCAAGCTTCCCTAATGCCTTTCTTATAATTTTTTTGTTTCAAATTTGCTTATTTGCATCTTTGAATCGTTTCCTCGTTCCGCAGCCGAAGACAATCTCAAAAGAGGCCTTTAACCACTCGGAAAATTGCTGCCACAGACAGTCCTGAACTGTTGGAAAGCAGCTCCTCAAGAAAGACCCGCATCCAGTAACGTAAATGCTGGAAAACAGAATTGTGGTACGTCGTGAACCTACTGAACCAAGGTCTCCATCGTGCGGTCGTTGCCGCAACTTTAAACTGATCGGTCTCGCAGTCATCCACAATGAAGTAAGTAATTGAGTATAAAGTTAAACATCATTCACTACGCCTGTTCGATTAATAAGTTCACCAGCCACTTGATGCTAACGGCCCATTTAACACATGTGCTAATGATTTATCAGTTGCTAACGAACAATTATTGTTGCATACCCCTAAAAGCTGTCAACAATCTAACCATTCATATCATTCAATAACACTACGTAATACGACTCTTATTCTTGGGAATTAAGTGTTACTTTCATTTTTAGACTTCTTTAAATACAAAAAGGAAGTCACCATCATTCCTACGATACTTTGGCTCTGTATTATATTTGTATTATGTAAAGAGCCAGAACTGCATCGCAGAAAATCAAACTTGAAAATTCTTTGATTTGGCCACGGGAGCAAAGCTCTAGCAACAAATTTTTTACTTTGTGAAGTTACAAAAAATGATAAATTATGGTCTTATTCCAGCACTCCATGTCCTGGGCTGATGTAGATGTTATAAATGTAAATTTTGTTGCACGGTCTAATAGACCCCACAGCACTTGTTCCAGTGACTAGGTATTAAAGATGCAGTGAACAATGCCACCGGCTGTCGAAGACAATTTTTATCGACTCAATGTTCCTACGTCGGTTACAGTTCGGTGACCCACAATTTTCCGTATTTCTTACACTGTTTGAAAATTTCGAACCGCAATTGATCGCACACTGCCGATCCACTGTACTACATTTCCCCTCCGAAAAATGTCCTCCTATGACTATCATTAACGATTACGCATCGTATCTAATTCGAAGGTCAATTAACTTTGCTCTCACATTTCATTTTCGACAACATTCATTGTTGCCCGGTGATTGAATAGAAGGTTAGGAGCCAATTTACATATACCTTATAGATTTATTGATTCCACTTTCTGTTCGGAAGAATGAGCGAACCTGGGTACGTTCTAAATTAATCGAAAAATTCTTTTAAAAACGAGAAGATTATCTTCAATGCAAGTTGTTCATGATTTTTTTAAGTCATCGTCTACTATATAGATATTTTATCGAATTAAATCGTTAGCTGAAATAAATAGTGAAACCACCTCGACTTCGATTTTATTTTATTGAAGTTTCATGAAATACTTATTTCTTCGTGAAATTTTGCTCAGCTATTTCAAACGCTCATTTGTGAGCCTATCTCTGGTACAATTGAATCAGTAAACTAGAAATGCATTTTACTCACTGGTAGACCTGAGCTCCTTCTTTTAACACGTTTTACTGTGGCAACATCAAAATTCTGCAGGACGGTTTGCCTTGTGAGCCCCCAGTACCGTGTTACGAGTGACGGGACGCTTGATTCGTGTTCATTGCAAAAAAAAGTTAATGACATTTAAAAATTTTGATAAAATGATAATATGGGTTTCACTCTATTCCTGAAAAACAAAGACGAAAAATTTAATTGCACTGATAAACAAATCATGATAATTACACTGCATCATCGAACCAGATCGTCAAAGGTTGAGTGGTCGTTTCATACCCCTTACATACATATATACATACATAAGTGAATGCGTCCATTGACTCATAGAAGAAGGGAACAAAAAAAAACACACAGTTTAAATTTAAATACATTTACTATTGTAATGCTGTAAGATGAATTAAAATTTGCAAAATTAGGAACACAGATAACGCGTATACATATTCCGCGAGAAATGTTGGCACAGACGACAAGGGTGAATAGGAAACTATAAATAAATCGCTGGCAAAGCTACGAATATTATGTTACAGGAAGTCAATACCGCCGACATCACTTCTAA
>VOMN01011499.1:0-10285 GCA_014899125.1 Orchestia grillus
ATAGTTATTTGAAATTGGGTTAACTTTTTTTTAGACACCCTGTATAGTATATAAAACTACCTACCAAAACATAAATCATACACCGCTCGCTTACATAAACTCGCACAAGTAAAAAATTGTACTTTGCCCTATATTTGTCAGTATCTTGACAGTATCGTCAGACTGTATGAATTATGTACATTTGTTTTGTGGCAGGTGTTAATTCTCTGAAACAGCTTGCAAAATGTAATACATGAACAAATTTTATTGATCTCAAAGTATTTTTATATTACGAGAATGTACGGAAGCGTTATTTCGCACCTCCTTACCTTAGGTCAGAGTGTGAAGAAGAGGGCTTGAGAACTAGCGTAGTTACGAGAAAAATTAGTTAATAAACGCGATGCTCACAGAATCTAAATTTTCCTCTTTCCGAAAAAACGTATAAGCTCAGAAACATCAACCACATCACTTTAACACGTTCGTTGCCACCATGAATGTTAGGTTCGTTGATTAAGTTAGTTCTGCAATTTAAACACAGCTACATAACAGTTGAGATGAAACTATCAAAATACCACTTGATGCGTCGAGTGGTGGCGAACGTGTTAATTGCAAACGTTTTCGCGAGTCAGGGGAAGCCTATTAGGGTATGTTACAACGTCGTAGTTGAGGTTTGTCGACTTGAGTAGCATGGTTATGACTACTCATTAATATTTTAACATAAGATGTGAATAAGTGCGTATCCCCGGGATTGATATATGGTTCATTAATTTTGATAATTTTATTTCTCCATTGAATCCGCTCAATTCCAAAATGATGGAGGTGTTATGAACAGAATTTCAGAGTAAGGAGCACTAGCAGTGATTAGAGAGAAACTTAGAATTGTTTTCCGATGAAGAATAAACTAGGTTCTCCATATTGAAATGCAAAAAAAAATTGTGGGGTCATACGCAAAATATCTGAAGAATTTTAGAGCTTTAATGTTTACGGAATGTAAATAGTCAATAAGCTGCAGTGCCTGGACATGAGTATTTACCCAGCTCTGTTCTTGATGTACTCTGATACTTTGAAAATTTTAAGCTCTGATTGTGAGAAAAGAGTACAGGAAATTCAGAAAATACATATTTAGCAGAATATTTAAACAGAATGCCGCAAAATTGATTGAAAACCTGAAAATTAACCTAGTAAAAAATTTATGGGACAAAAGTGTGAGGCCAAATTCGATATCATGTTAATCTTTGTAATTTTATTGCACAATTTGAGTTACTTGGTTAAAAGACTTTGTATAAAGCTTCCACAAACTTTCGGAAGCATCATGGAATATAAAGAAACTACGATAGACTCAATCATTAACGTTTAGGTTTATGTTCAACATGGATGCTCAGTGAATATAATGCCGAAAGTCAAAGAATCACAAGAACCTATTCGAAAGCAAATATTAAGGCTTCGTAATAAAGGATCAACCTATCGGCAAATTGCTGAGCGTCTTATGGTTCTATACTCAACTGCCGGGGGCAATAGTTCGGGAGCATCGAGAGACTGGCGCAATCTCCAATCTGCCAAAAGTCGGAGCTCTCGCCAGATCTTGGGCCGCTCTCGACGCTTTGTGCTGCATAAGGTGACGAATGAGCCCATGACAACCCGTACATATCTACAGAAAGAAGTAGACTTACAAGGACTTCTCATCATCGAAAAAGATTTAATAAAGAATTGCATCGCTGTGATCTACATGTCTTCACTCCCTGCCGAACTCTTTTTCTTACAGCACAACATACGAAGAACCGTAAAACGTTTGTCAAGGACTATTTTTGGCTGAGGAATTGAGAGTTGGGAATGATTCGTAGGGTTTGATGACAGCAAAATTGAAATTTTCGGCCGAAACAACGCTCATCTTGTTTGGAGGAAAACAAGGACTGCCTGCCATGTGAATACCCCAGCATCCCTGCCATGCGAATATCCCCGCATCCTTGCCATGCAAATATACCAGCATCCCTGCCATGCGAATATACCAGCATCCCTGCCATGCGAATATCCCAGTATCCCTGCCATGCGAATATCGTGTCTCAGTTCTGCAAGGTGGACGGATGCGTCTAACGCTTGCATTCCTTGTCAATTAGCAGCAGCTGTGAAGATGAAGTTCAGGGCCGCGCAGCTGTAGCCACGGGTGACATTCACCGCTGCTATGCACATCTGCATCACTTTCGGAGCTCCTATGACTTCGCGAATACGGTCGAAAGGAGGGAAGCGTTGACGGCTGCGGCTACCACGGTATTGACGAGTTTGTGAAGCACAGGTCTGAGGCTGGCAGCGACTTGCCTGACTGGAGGCGTTAATCGATCCTAAGTGAACACGACTAACATGGAATTCATATGCAAATATTACCTTGAAACGTTGTGACAAACTACGGACATGAAAATCTTCATCACGTTGCCTCCGAGGGCGTGTGCCTCCCTCCGCGAGTTAATCAGTGCACGGAAGCAAGTCTCGTTTGCACCATAATGATGAGGTTTTTGCTTCTATAACTTCGTTAAAAGAGTGTAGGTAGTCAAAATGGTAAAAATTGTGTCGGTATGCAGTAAAATTATTATCATTCCCACTGTATAATTGACTGATTCATCACTCAATTGCGACAGTATGTCAAGATACATGATACAACTGATCATGTAGAACAAATTACGTTTTAAATACATTTCCAGATTTCGAAAAATATTCAGTGAAGAGTCCCTAACTTGTATAGAACAACGACCTTACCTTCCATTCGCAAAAAGCTGTAGCCACACTTAGAATTTCTTCATGGAAGATGTTTCCTGCAAATTAAATCTGAATATCGCTCTGTTCAGCTAGTCCAGTGGCCACGCTCGGTGTGAGCAAAAAATCATTAGGATCATATGTAGGGTACTTCATCCCATTATACTCACACTTGCAAAATTTATTGTGCTGAAAAGTCACATTGAACATTTACGGGACACATATGAATTGACGAACATCCAATCGTTTCAATAATTCAACAATTACTTTAAAGCAAAGCCGAGCTCGTATTTGCTCTCTTAAATTTTAGAGCGTTTCAACCTTCCGTTTTCTGACGCGACGTCTTTCATTGCATCCGAAATTACTCAACTCGATTTTAAATTTAATAGAGGAAAGCAATTAAGTCGCCGTTCAGGGAAGCTGAAGTGTGAAAACAGAGACTATCGCTCAGTCCGCAGGCGTCACGGGACTTAATTCAATTAAATTCTTTGTATGGAGCCTTGACTAACTGTGGAGACAATGGAGAGTTGAAGGTTATTGTTAGTGGGCTTCCTCTCCGCGTACTGCAGAGGGTTAAAAAAGGTTTAGTTTGTTTACTGGGTATATTCTTCTTCACCATTTTGCTCCACGTGAAATATTTAGTGATGACAACAACTCGCATAACAGATAGGAACTAGTACAAAAATAAGTTGATTACAAAACCTCAAAAATTTTGAATATCATAGATATGAGAAATGTTTTTGTTGTTCAGTGTTATTCAGTTAATATCGACTTAAGCGTTGCCCAATGGGTCACCGCCAAGCGTTCTATATAAATTGCATTTATTAAATTTTACAGTTACCTCTCAGCATAAACATATTACAGCCTTAGAAACTTGTACCAGAATATCGAAGTGCACGACAGCCCAAGCAATCGCTAAACAGATTCGAAAATCCTGTAAAACGTGCTGAAACTGCTTTTGAAGTACGGGATGAGACATCAAAACGTTGATGAAGATAAATTCCTTTTCCTACACCACTATACTGAAAAATTCAACATTATTGTCCTAACAAGGAGTTAACAAGCATTATTGGCTTTAAGCTAGTGGTTTGAATAACTTCTGTTAGAAATGAAAGGCAGTCTGCGGCTGACGTCGCCAAAACAATCGATCGATGAATATTGAAACTATTCAGGTTTTGAATTTACAGAACGAGCAAAACAGTACATCCACCATTTAATATACATATCTTCTTAAGGACGAAATAATTTCAGCTAAGCTTAGTAATCTCGTCAATAAATGATAATGTAGGGATTTTCTAGTCTTTTCTACGTGGTATACACGAGAAAAATTTAAAAAATCATCATATGGAAAATGTGTGCTTGAAGAATAGCTTCTTCATATTTATTGATCATAAGAAATAAGGCTAATCTTTTGATTTTCATAATGTTCACGTTTAAGAAAACGTTGGCAAACAATAGCAAAGAATATGGTTGAAGTCTTTGCAGTGTTAGAAAAAGAGACAAAATTAACTGTAATTCTAATGTCCCGTCAAAGTTTCTTCCTTAGGAATTTTTTCCTCCCTGGTTGCCCTGAAATAATGTTAAATTTCATCTGAAAAGATGAACTGATAATAAAAAACATGAGGTTATTACTAATGCGTATAGCAGATCTCTACTTGAGCTATAAATTATTTCCTGAAAGGTGCTATTGTCCCCTCAAGACGGTCTCTACAAATCCAGCCGAAAGTTCAGGCTAAAACAAAATCGCAGCATTTTCGGAGTCTCCAAACAAGTTCAAAATTTCTAGATGTTAATTGAAAGAGTATATTGAAAAAGGATGGCAGTGAGCTTCAACAACCCCAATATATAACAATACAAAGTCAGTTCGTTACTTGCTCGGTTAGTTGATTGGTCTCTCCGTCACACTTCTCAGAGTTTCAGGGGAATACATTTCAGTAAACTTAATTTCATTTTAGGTGTGTAAATTAAAGTGTGAGTTTAGAAATAACACGCATTTATCGGGCAGAATTGACGTTCACCTGATACACCCACGCTGATGCGCAGCAACGTCGTATATCGTATCATCGTCGGCTGATTATCGTATCAATATCGTATCAGTGTCAATTATTTACCAGTACTAGCAGAACATCATATCGTGAATGAATTTACTCTGACGGAAATTAAATGTTTGCATGGAATAAGATATTACAGTATTTTGGTGAACATGTTTGATTATGAGTAGTTGATTTCAGTGGAAGGAATGAGGAACTTTTGTGACCCATTACATGCTTCACTTGGAAAATACCATTCATTGCAAGATCAAAAAAATATGTATAGTAAGTCTAGTGTTTTTCTACGGGTGGCTTGTTCTACTTTTGTGCTAGTACGTTTAGTATACTCAAAGTTTTTAAGTTCGTTCATTTGTATCTTGCGTACGTAACCATTTATTTTCGCACTGAAAGAATTACTTCAGACAAAATTTACAGGTCTAAGTCCTCAGGCACGTATTCGTAATCAGAGAAACTATGTCAGGGAAGAAAAAAATTGTCGAGAGTCAAATTGCTAATTTTCCCTAATATCATCATTTCCGATTGGCATCTTTCATATCACTGGATACAAAAGTTGAAACAATTTTCAAGTACGCTGTATTGCTAAATTGGAAGAATGTTTTTGGCTTTTCCGTTTAGTTCGCGAAAATTCAGTGATACAATTGTTTTAATTCAGCGGATACGAATGCAAGCGTTAGTGTTGACGAACGATGCGGGCGCTGTAGCAATGCTTCAACGATTTTCATAGAAATTCAGTTAAAATAATACGAAATCACCGCTTAGTCACTCGATTAAATTATGTTACTGCAGTTGAGCGGATCTCATTTTGCACGGAAAACATGTTCAACAAAATACATACCTATGGCAAACAGAAAATGGCGTATAAATGAACCTGGGATGCTTGGAGAAGTGTACTTGAGAATCATAAGTTCATTGCCCGAGCAAAATTTTGTTTCGAAATCCAAATTTGTTTACTCCGGCAGCTTTTGTCAAAATCGAACAACTTCAAAATAATCCATATTAAATTAGATGCGAACACAATAACACTAATAGGAACGTAAACGCTCAATTGAAGTACGACGTAAACGCTCAATTTAACTATGGTGTGAGTCGGGCCGCGCGGTGAATTGATTTTACAAGTTTGATACCGCCGCCCGTCCTGTAACGAGATTAGCGCCGTTCTAATTCGGGTTTCGATCCGAGTATTTGAGAAGTGCCGGATGAGCCCCCCTGTGCATATTAAATGATCTGAATTCCTTTCATTAGGGAATCGCAAATGCAATTAAGTATTCTGCTGGCGTTATGACTGAATAGAATGCGAAGTAATCTGTGCTATTTTCTCTAATTGCCAATTTGCTATCTCCGTTTGATTGCGTTATCCCCAATCAGAGCCCTGAAATGAAATTAAGAGAGCTATGCTTTCAAACAGGATAAATGATAAGCCGGGCACCACCGTAGCTCCTCACAAATAAATAAAAAGTCTACAGAGCCGCATAGTTAAAATTTTTCTTCAAGCAGTGAAAAATCAAACATTGCCATCAAAACCTTTGTTGTCGTACAAAAATCACTTCCTAGTCGCGAAATGTTAGAGTGGGTGAATCGAAGTTGATAGTCCCAGTACACATGTGCTTCCATAATCATTTTCCACAACTTATGCGCATGCTTGTATTCCTATGAATATTGCTAATTTACTGAATTTTCGAAACTTACGCACCAAAACATTTTGAGTTGTGGCAACCACCGCGTCTTCCCATTGTGCGTTGCAACACTAGCGGCTGTTTTTACCGACGTGAGTCATTGACAGGAAAGGTCGACTTTTCGGCAGGCCAGAGAAAGTCTTCGAGAGAAAATTATTTCTCACCGAAACTGATAATTTGAAGGGTGGACAGCTTGAGTAAGGCTACTCGTGATGCTTAACATATTAGTGTTATTGTAAGTCCACAGCCATACTTGCTAATAATAGTATCATGTACATAATGCATTTAAGCCTGGCTTCATATTTATCATATATGTGATATTCAAGCTTTGCAGACGGGGAAGTTTCATCAGATATAAACGCTCACGCAACTGGAGTTGACATTTTGAAAATGAATATTATTGTAGACTTCCTTGGTGTTCCACCCTACATCTCCCAGTTGCGTAGCCCTTGGTCGTTCGTGGTAATATTGTAAAAATGTTCAATTTAATGCTGTTACAGAATTTATGCTGCTAACATACATCGTAATAATTGGTCAGAGAGTAAAGTCTGAACAGTTTTATCATTTGACGACAAAAACTGAAGAATAAAATTACGGAACTTCAACCAACTTCCAAGAAATTGTTGACAAGTTTGACTTCTGACTAAATGCTGGGATTATATGGCATTGTCTACGAATCATTTACGTAGCAATTACATTCGTCGTCAGTAATATGATTAGTTGAAAATGAAGAAATGTAAAATTCTTGACTATAAATATGTATATAGCTTTCATACATATAAAAAGAACACTCATTCATATGATCTGTAGAATTACCGCTCATAATATTTAACCGTAAACTTTTAGAAATTCATGTGTTGAGAATGAGTGGTATTTCAATGATGTTATTGTATTATGTGTCAAAAACAGGATTTTAACTGTTAAGTTAGGGTCCATTCTTATACATGGGCCTATATCTGAAATCTCATTGTAAGCAGACGTCCTCTCGTGGTACTATTTTCCTCGTTCATTCCAAACCAACCTGTTGAAATTATGCAATAATATCATTTCACTCAAGCGCACCAGAGTTCCTTAATTTCATCACATCGCTAGTGTATAAGGTCTGACCAAAGTATAAGGTCAAAGTAATTTGAAATGCCATCGTGTTTCGGTTTGTTTGATCAAAAGTATTCAGAATCTATAAAAGAGTTTTATGCAAGAGTCCGATTCACAGGAGTAGGAACTTTTAATACTTCCAAGCCGTGCATATAACAAGCAGCCAGAACGTTGGCGCATGACCACGAGTGGAAAGCAATCCGAATAATGTCTTCCTTGTTGTGAGCGGTAACTCAATCCAATCATATGGGCAATGACCGGTGACTGACTTTAGGGATAGGCGACTAACAGCTTTTAACGAACATGTTATTCATAACATAATTCGTTCATATACATATTTAAATGTATAATGGATATAATTTAGAGATAGTTGTTTCAACACAGGTTTGATATTTACTTCATGCTTTATAGAACTACGCAATTTACACCGAAATTGAAAACGCTTGGTGACGTGTGAAGATATACGTTGCAAAGCTTCGTCATGTTTAAAATACGAGACACTATTAAAAAATTCAAGTGATGATACATATATATACTAGTAAGTTCCTTCTTCTTATCCGAAGAATGCTGCCGATGATAAGCTTCTGTGGAGATGAAGAGCTCAAGAGACCTGCATGGAGCCGCATTATCAAAACTAGTTACGACGTCGCAACGTTCAGCTAGTAGAGTAAGTCCGGCTCAGTGAACACAGCTACGATGTGTGCTATTATCAAACAAGTTACACTCGAGATTTTCAAGTGAGTTTTCACGTATCCTTGCGCCACCTCAGAGCTTACGTAAGTGAAGTTACGTTGAGCGTAAATACATCTACACACGAGCTGCTGGCCGAGATTCACGTAATAGCGATGCTTTTCGCAAAACTTTATGTTGAACGTATACGATAATTACGAAGTGTTGATTGCGATTGAAACAATTTATTTTCTATTGTGATTTCCGTTATTCTTATGAGAACTCCATAATTGAAACATATTTCATAGAAAGAAAAAGCGGTATTTGATAAGTGTATTAAAATAACACAAGTTTTTTACAAAGGCACATAATACATATTTATTTTTCAAGTCCTAAATTGATGAGTATTCCTATCCAAATTCTGTAGAAGCCATCAAGTGCCATTATTTAGCAGGAGTTGCCATGGAATCTAGTTTTAATAAAATAACGAGCCTCGTTTCTCTAATCTGACGTCTGAAATGAATTAAAGCCATAATTTCGTCGTCGAAAAAATCTGTCACCGGCGCTCCGCGTTTATTATTACGTGACTACCATCTACAATGTTAACAAATCCGTGCTTTGTGATTGGCTATTGGCAAAAGTGCTTCGATTATACCGTTTTGTGAAAGTTCTCACTAAAATGGATTCTATAATACCAATCCTAGGATCAGCGTACGCTGAACGTGAGTTTTTCACGTAAGTCCGACAGCTTACGATGGTTTTGATAATCCGGCCATTGGGTGCGAGCGGGGGGCTCTACGACAGTTCTTCTAATTTCGACCAAACAGTTTACGAGAGCAAAATGCAATTTACGCGAGCAAAATACAAACGCGACTCGAATTCATTGGACGTCCGCAGTACAGTCGCAAGAGCGTGGCACACATTTCTCGCTGGCTTAATTAAATGACGTCACTGGCAGACCAACAAAACATTCGCTTGTCTACCAACTCCATTTGATATGTTTTCCTTTTATATTCTCCCTTGCGAAACGTTCGTGAATATTATTAGTGAGTTACTGATTTTCATCTTTCTCATCTTGTCGTGTTGTGTTGAATATGCATCGACTAAATTTTTAAAATTTATAATTTGCACAAATTTTTGTACGGAGATTTTACTTTTATTAGATTTAATGAACTACACATTTTTGTAATCGCCTGGTGCCAAGGAAATTCAGAACCTTCTTGAAGACGCAGTGGAGGAAAAATGAATTTTTCTGTCCGACATGATAAGGAAAAACACTCATGAAACTACTTATATAATGATAAACAAAAAACAAGGACAAAAGCGTTTATCATATTACGCAAATAGAAAGTATCAAGTGCCTAAAAACTCATCTAGTATAAAAATTAAACGTTATGGGAGAAGTCCCATCTTCAGTTAATTTACAGGCTTGGAAGAAAAAATCGTACAAATGTTCTTGTTAAAACGAGAATTTTGTAGCAAAATTAAATAGGGAATACAAAGTTGCATCACACGTTGTTAATATATGAGGGATAGGCACTACTGTGATCATTTAACTCGGGTTTAGTTTTGGGAATGTAAATAAACTCTAGAATTATTGGGTAATGCCTTTTGTGGACTGAATCCAAAATTAAGAAATCTTGCAGCAGCACTGGTTCATCACATTGCAATGAATGAAAGCGGATGGATGATGGTAATGGACTGGTTAAAATAGTACCCACCACAATGACACTTCGAATTTCAACTGAACTGGAATTGCATCACCACCTTGAATTTAGTTTTGAATGCAGGGTAGACTGATTCAAATTTTTGAATGAAAATTAGGTTTCCCAGAAGCCGACCTTAGTACTTTACCAGTCTCACTGAAACGAAACTATTTACAAGAGGAGTGTTTTTTTTAAGAAAACCTTACATTATAAACGACTCAGGAAAGAGAATCTTAAAAATATTTTCATTTGAATGTTAGGAGCCTAGGCTCATATTCAACCAAAACTACTCGATACATACGACTTTATTAATAAGTTTCTATGGAAAACGGTGTAATGGGTGCACCAAAATTATGGAAACACAATT
>VOMN01011506.1:0-34562 GCA_014899125.1 Orchestia grillus
ACTGCCTAGAAATACAGGGTATATAATAAGTTCATAACATGAAAGGTCTCGCTGTTTTGAAAGTAGGGGTTAACGCAAGGGCGCCAAGCAACAATGAATACGAACGATCGAGTGTAAGAAATGTTTTGATTCTGCCTTGACTACTTCTTCGAGTTACAGTTGATTTTAACGAAGAAAATCAACTGGAATTAACTAAGCATGATTATTGGTGCCAACCGTGTCAATATTAGTGTCTTAAATCCTCTCGGTAGTTTTGTGCTGCCAAAGACTCCTGTCTTTGGTGTGGGACTTGAGGAGTGTGAATTGACGAAAAAGTTTTGACTTCATATTTGAATTGGTCGTCGTAAATAAGCTTTCGATCTCATCAGTGCCAGTTTGCAACACTTTACAATGCTGTGAGGCAGCTAGACTAGAACTAGATACAATTATTACTGAAAGATTTTTTGGTGGTTGATCAATCTTCGCTGCAAGAAAATTTCATGTATGACGTACACATACAGTCTATGGTTAAAAACTTTGACAATTATACATTCCTGTGTACTAACATGATCCACTTTGACGTGCGCCCAGGGAGGTGGGCTTTGGAGACGCGGGCAAGTACACGTGCTTAGCAGAGAACAAATTTGGCACTGAGGAAGCCGAAGGTTCGCTGGTCGTCAAAGACCGGACCAAGATCACTGAGAAGCCCCAGGACTATGAAGTCAGGGCTGGAGATGCTGCTACATTCCGGTGAGTCCCTGCTGTGGGATCCAGTCTTAATAGTGCGTGTTGTTTCAGGTGAAAATGAGACGAAAAATAACCCGTAACTTTAGTTTTCGTGCGAGTGTCTGCTGTGTGATCCAGACTTGTAACGTGTTTTGTTCAGAAGGAACTGTTGTGAAAACGACCGCTAGCTTTGATTTTCTGGTAAGTGGCTGGTGTGTGTGATCCAAACTTTTAGTGCATGTTGTCGTAGGAGGAACTGAAGGGCTGATGACAAATTACTTGGGTTTTAAATTTGTGGAATTATTTGAATCCTAACCAGTTCCGAAGGGATCCCGAAGAACCTAATAACTAAACTGGAACATGACGTTGCCTTGTAGGCGCTGTACAATGTGATGAAAATTAATCTTGGTCTTCGGTCCTGCGTATGTGATCTCGTCACCTCTAAGTTTATAAGTATGAATATTACAGCAAAAAATAAACACGTTTTTTCCTTCGAGTCACTGACGTTAAAATGTCTCAATGACATAGTTGTCAATTAATGTACTCGTACGCTAATTAACGACGTATTTGATACGAATAATACTGAAGTACATTGGAAAAGTTAGCTTTCTTCTTACCATCGACTAGATTTTGTTTATTGGTGTGTGACATTCTTAGTGCCATAGACTGTAGGATTTTGTTTATTGGTGTGTGACATTCTTGGTGCCATAGACTATACTTTCGTTAATTGGTGTAAGAGGTTCAAAGCCTGATTCGAATGTCTGAAAATACGGTTACATTCAAGATGTTGACACGAATGAGCAGTGAAAGATAAGACTCAAACCTGAAATAATCGTTGTTTTTATTACCAAGCTGTGATCGGTTGTCGGGGCGTAGAGGGCGGATTTCGAATTTGTTTCGTAGTTTCAATGCATTTTTATTTGTGATCGTAACGTCACGGCGCAAAAAGTCTGCGTGTAAATATTACTTGGTAATCCAAGATGGCGTTGTTTGTTTCATAGCTGGAAATAATTTTTAATATATACCAAGATAATCGGTTGGAGTTGACCGGTTAATCTCTCTGAATTCTGCTTAACACCTTCTCTCTCGACAACGGCTATTGCCACCCTGTTAATTAACTACGAAATCTGAGTTATGTCAAGTTGTGTGTAAAGGTGTTAAGGTACTATACGTCACCCATGATTACTCTTTCAGGTGCAATGCTGTTGCCGATCCTGACCTGAACCTGAGCATCGACTGGCTGACAGACGGTAAAAAGATCGACTTCGAGACGGAGCCTCGCTTCATCCAGCAGTCTGACTTCTCCCTGAGCATCAGCAAGACCACCGAGCTGGACTCCGGGACGTACACTTGCGTCGCCTCTACCGAGCTCGATGAGATCCAGGAGTCGGCCACGCTCATCGTGCAAGGTGCGTGCAGTGTTTGTGCCGCTGTGGTAATTCTGAGAGATGTTCGCATGTGTTGTCTCCCAGTGCGCTTGATGAGGTCCAAGAGTCCCCTGCGTGTGGGTGTGTGTGTGTGTGTGTGTGTCATGAGTTTGTGCGAGATGTTCTCATGAGGTACATGTCGATTTCTGTGCTGGTTTTCAACAGGAAGTTCTCACTCCAGACGGAGGAATGAAAAATACCTTGCGAGATATAATTTGCAGTGATTTTCTAAATTTCGAATTATTATATGGATGGATTTTTAGCTAGCATCTTCGATGTTTGTACGAGATACATGTGGATTTGCGTGCTAAAAATCGTTGCTCAAAAGTTGAAAACTACTGACACGTAAATGAAAACTGCCGCGCTTGTAGTGCGGGCTGTCAAGTTATATTGTTGACGGATTTTTACCTAACGTGGTCCTTTTGAGAATGTTAAAGACTAGCATTAGCTAGTCTTTGATATCATGGTGGAGCATTTCAATCATAGTTCCAGAAATCTGTACGGTCCGTTCAGTTTCAGGACTTAGTTCCGTAAAGTGATACAGTTTAGTCATAAGCGTTGTTGAGGCGTTAATGTGTGCGGTGCCCGCACCACCTGCCTATGTAAAGCAAGAGTTGAAGGGCTCTCGTCAACACTGGCAGATATCGGGGAGTTTAGTGTGCCTTACTTTCCATTCTGTCCCTGAGGGAGCAATGCACGACATGTCTATTCCCTTAATACTAACATGACATTCTTCGGCCGACGTCTATTCAATTACTGCGAAAATCTCTATTCGCAGACTACCAACGCTAATATTTTGTTCATGGGGTCCTGTGTTCTGTTTGCTTATGTGTAGGCACTTTTTGTCGATGTGTTACGATTCTTAGCTATTGATTGTCCGTCTGTCCTAACAATGCCGTTTTGAAATCATGTTTTATTACATTTCGTTTGACGTTGTCAAAATTGTGCCGTCTTGTATTCAAAAGAACGGCCAAGTCACTGCTGAAACTATTAGTTATGCTTACCAAACCCGGCAATTTCCAGACTTGGGCTTGTTAAAACCACCCAAAATTCCGTTATGCCAGCAGCTCCAATTCTTCCAGTTTACACTATTTCAACGGTTTCAGCACCTTCGTCTGGAGCCCGTCAAGTCATCTTAGAAATACCATGCTGAATTACAAGTGCTTCCGTAGATCGGAATTCCGGATTTGAGAAGTTCAGTCTGTAACTCCAGTTTCCTTGCGCTCTTCAGATGTGCCGAACGCCCCTAAGCTCGTAGACGTGGTGTGCAACGACAAGGACGCCAGCGTCGAGTGGCAGCCCCAGGGCGACAACAGGGCCCCCATCCTGGGCTACATCATACAGTACAACACCTCCTTCACGCCCGACACCTGGGAGAACGCCTTCGACAGCGTGCCTTCTACCAACACCAAGTTCACAGTGAGTTCTACCTTCTTGCCTATTAAGGCTAACCATCACAACTATCGTAATATACATTTGTGCAAGATCGATCATTCTGTATCATTTCGACTGCTGAAAGTTCAAATTTTTTTTATTTGTTTTCTTGACGCCTGATCAGCGATTGTCAACCTGTGTCATTTTTGTTGACGCGTGTGGTTCTTAGTTTTGACTGCCTTGTGCTATCTCTTTTAATTAATGCATTTGCCTTCGGTGTTGTTGAGTTCGGAGGCTCCTTGCTCGACTTATTTTAGGTTACGTGTACTCCTATTTCTGAACTTGATTCCTGGGACAGCTGATTTGTCTTTGGCCTTTTGAATATTATAGTGCACGAAAACACGAGTGCATAACTTTTGTTATATATACACAAAAATGTGTTAATCCGGATTTCTTGTTAGTTTCCTCATTTGCGGTTTCACTGGTAACGAGTAAATGACTGTAACTTGAAGTTTTCCTTCATCTCAACCCATTGTTATAGCTCTGGTTTTCAATTGCGAATCTTGAAGATCTGCAAGTGAAATACCCCAGTTAAATTGCAGGGGCTTCTAAGTTATTTTTTTGGGCGAAATAAATTGGGTATCTTCGCCGGTGTCAGCAGAAACTTAGTAGCCACGATGTTACTTGTGCCATGTTCTCCTTTATTCAGTTGCAAACCAATATATCAGGGCCTTTACTGTAACGATCAGTCTTAGCCTGGCTTCAGTTGATGAACTTCTCTCTCTAGCGAATACTCCAAAAACCGGTCTGAACGAAATGCGCGATCTGACTGCATTCATATCTTGCAGGTAAACTTGTCGCCGTACGCCAACTACACGTTCCGTGTGATCGCTACGAACAAAATCGGCCCGTCCCTGCCGTCCAAACACTCCTCGGTGTGCACCACGCCCATTGCGGTGCCCAACAAGAACCCGGAGGGCGTTGAGGGCAAGGGAACCACCAAGAATAACATGGTCATCAAGTGGTCGGTGAGTTGAAGTGTTGTAAATTTAGAACGTTTATACGAGTTCCTCTCTTCTCGGTGCGTCTGAGATAATGTTACATTACAGGGAATTACGCAAAAGGCTTAGATTTCAAAGTGAAAGCCGGGGGCGTGGCAGAACTTCTTATTTCGTCCATCCATCTACGTTAGTCCTGTCGAAATAGGTAGATTTTACTAAAGTTTTCTTTAATGATCTAATTTTTTATTATGCTGCATAATACCCTCGCTCCAGAAGTCCATTACGGCGTAAAAGATACTTCATCAACTTATTTTAGTGTGAATTCCCTTGTCTTTTTCTGCCATGCGATCTAAAATCAATCACAATGTTGCTTGGTGTATGTATATGAATCTATAGTGAACATTTCTATGTAGCTACCGACCATAGATCTTTACATCTTCCCTCCTCGTTGCAGCCCATGCCTGAGATCGAGCACAACGGCCCTGGCTTCAAGTACCGCGTGTACTGGAAGCGTTACGACAAGCCCGACAGCACGTGGAACACGGCTGAGGTCGTCGACTGGGAACAGGACCACTACGTTGTCGAGGGCCAGCCCACCTTCAAGAAATACGAGATCAAAGTCGAGGCCCATAACGAGATGGGCCAAGCCAACGTCGCCATCCCCACCACCATCGGCTGGTCCGGCGAAGATGGTCAGTTTTGGTGTGCTGTAACAAGGGGGTTGAATTAAATTAGATTAAATTAGTTAATAACTCGGCTGCAAAATCAGCGTGTACAATGAATGGCGCTCGTTGTGGTCTAAGTACCAGTTGCATAATTTCAGACCGTTGTGCATTTCATGACGTTTCTAACAAAAAAGTCGCTGGTAAGGCATTCTTAGTCGACGGAGTCTCAAGTGTTAAAAATGTGCCAATAATTGTACCCACTATTTCGCATTTGAATTTCTTTTGAGAGAGAGTAAAGTGTTGCTATTGCGATATTCAATGTCTGCTTTTGTATTAGATTATTTTAAGAAAAAGTATAGCTGTGAACGAAACAAGGCATTTCTTTCTGCATTATTTTTTTATTATATATTTTGCATTGTATTGAATATTTTGTGTACTGAAAGTCAAGCTATATGGAGTTAATAAGAGTTGCAGTTCTGCAACTGTCTAGAGAAATTCATCCCCTAAGTCAACGTTGATATTCATTGGCGTGATGAAACACGTTCTCGAAATGATTGATACGATGAATTCATGGATATAATGTATTCATTTGTATTGTGAATTCATTTGTATTATGAATTCATTTGTATTGGGAATTCATTAGTACTATGAATTACATCCTTTAATTAATCCATGCCCAACCTGCCAATTGCCTTTTGGGTATCATTGAGTGACCTTGACGCACCAACTTCTCGAGGGAGTTGTCCCGATTCCAGGTGATCATTTTTCGAATTAACATCGAGAACATACATTCAAGATTGTCGAATTGGCCATGAAGCACAATTCCAGGCTCCGTAGTGGTGTAAATTAGATGGTATTTCTTGTGCTCCACAGCATCTGTTTTGTAACTTTTTTGGCCTAATCAAAGATTAATTACCGTATTGAGCGTTATAACGATAGCTGATTAAATGACAGATCATACCATAATCCTGAATTGATGATAAATCAATGTAGACTCTGCACAACATGACGGGAGGTCTCTGGACCGATGTAGCTTTCAACACTGCTCAATGTAAGCTTCGTCTAGGACTTCCTGCGCATTGTATTTATAGTTTTTTAAAACACTGTTGTGTCTATAATCGCTGCTTGGACGGTCTATAAACTGTATTGTGTCTATAACCGCTTCTTAGACGGTCTATAAATTGACGAAATGTGTCTGAGGTACCTATTTCTGATCTGTTCGTTGAAATGAAGTGGCTCACTATGAAATTTAATTAAAGTTCTATTCTATGAGGAACTTTGCTGGCATTTCCCAACATTTATAAACTCTATGTTGTGTCGAGTAAGCTCCAGTTTACGCGTGGAATTCACTGGATTCCGCTTCTTCTTATGCGTCAAAAGTCGCAAACAGAAATTCAATGTACAATTTTCCGGAAACTTGCTGGGATTTCTAGTGCATACTCGGTGATTAAAAATGAATGTTGGACCATTTTGCGAGGCAAAGATATTCTTAGTCAATAGATTATGGAACGATGTAATGATATTATTTATGTGTCTGCTTCCAATTGAACACGTGTGCTGCGACGTGAGACACCGTTGGATCATTTACCCTCACCAAGTAACATCATCGCTAGGATTATGCTAAACTTTCGTTTCTCTACTTAAACTAGCACTGATTGTCGTTATATTTCCAGTGCCGAGTGAAGCGCCGAGTAACCTGAAGCTGGACAACGTGTATGATGCCACGACCGCTAAGCTCTCTTGGGACCCTGTGAGCAACACCTCTATCAACGGACACTTCCGGGGATATAAGGTGAGGGTCCATTTACGGCTTTAAAGATACTTCATAAACTCGTTTTAGCAGGAATTCCCTTATCTTTTTCTGCCTTACCATCTCAAATCAATCGCTAAGTTGCTTGGTGTATGTAGTGAACATTTTTATGTAGCTAATGACTGTAGCTCTTTATGTTTTCCTGCAATAAAGAGAAACAGCAGCGTGCCTTAGGCGTAGTTTTACGAGGCGACGGAGTGAGAAGCTTTATCTTCTCGAGTAGTGAATTATTTCGGTTGGCACAGTTTATTACAACAATCTAGTCTTGCTGTCACATTCCTTACGATTAGTCCCTAGTTTCTGTATTCGAATTGAATACTTCTCACGAAACCAGAAACCTCTGTTTCTAACACTTGCGTGCCACTTCCCAGTCGACATGTATGAATCAAGAAACTAAGATTAATTTTAAAAAAATATTCGCATCATCACCTGTTGGTCTCTGATGATTGTAATGAATATCTTGCCTTCCCACCTTGACTGCTGGCTGTTGTTCAGCTGTGGTTTTGCTTGTGTATTTTTTTTTTTNAGTTTTGTATATCGACCGAGGTGAGCGAGAAGAAGAGAAAGAGATGGAATCGAGCTCACGTGTGTGAGGCTGTTGTTTCTTTTTGGAAAGCTTGTGTATGTGTGAGCTCGTATGGGCACTTATTGTTAGTATCAACAGAATAAATTAAAGGATATGAAACTCGTTTATAATATGATAGCCGTTTCATATTTCCCTGCAATACTTCTTTGTGAAATGTGTGTAGGCTTAATTCATTATTACTGTTGAACCTTTTATAAGTTTCAGCGAATGAACCGTTTCGAAGTTCCCAAGAAGGCATTTTGATGAGAAGGCATTTTGTACAACCGTAGTGAAAGGCGCGTATATGCTTTACGATCCCTGTAGCGTCTTTTCTAATAGGATAATGGTAACTACCTCAGCGTTGAGGTCCTTCGATTAGTTCTCCGTAGTCTTTACAATACGTAGTTGTGCAGTCTTTTAAAATAAACTGTAATCAGCATCGTTGACCATCTTGATAACTCGATCTTTATTGGTGCCGTGGTTGAGTGAACCAGATCTCAGGAATTATCTTATACAGCGTGTATTTTTCTTGAAACTCTGAAGAAAGTCTTCCTGAACTTTTTGTTCCTTAATATCTACGAATTGCTTGACACCTGAGCTTTCTTGAAAAGCGTTCACCGTGAGTTAATCCACCAAGTTCAATGGTGATCTTATCAGAGCTTGATTATTCAAGGATTTCTCATCGTAATTTATGACCGAGACGAAACTGAACTTCTTCATTCTATTTATTGGCATTGAAAGTAATCAGACTTAAGATATTTTTATTGACAGATTGCTTTCGGTTCTGACCCGTAGGTCAGGACCTGTTCACGCATAGGTTAGGACCTACTTATTAGGGATGGGTACTAGTTTCTATTCATCATAAGATCTTCAAATTAACGTGTGATGTCAATTTTCAGATCCAAACGTGGACGGAAGACGAGACGGAAACCAAAGCTCGTGACGTAATTATCGAGAACAACGACGAAACGACGGCAGTGGTGGACAGCTTCGTGCCGTACACACGCAACTTCGCCAGGGTGCTCGTCTTCAACGGAGCGCATGACGGGCCTCCCAGCAACACCATCGAGTTCGTGACGCCTGAGGGAAGTGAGTGGCGCTTCGTGCTCCGTGCCGTGCTCTTTATTTGCAGTTTAGTCGTTCATATCGTGGCGCTTCAGAGTGGTGGGCATCAACCCTGCAACGAATTATCCGGTGCATTTACACACGGTTTCTGTACTCGACAGTGACCGTGTGAAAGCCACAACCGTGACCTCTGATGTTCCATACATTTATGTTAGCGCCCTGCATTTCGTTGTGAAGATCTTAAGTTTCCAGAGCCTCTAGACTAATGGGAGTTAACTGGATTTAGCTGCCTTATTGTCGTACAGTGGTGGCGTATTTGATTTGATCTTACCAACGTACACTCGATCGTATTTAGCTCAATATCTCTGGCAAATATTGTACTGTGGTTTTTGATAGATCTATACGAGTTTATTTTGCTTGCCCACTACTGCAGGTACGAGTCAGAACTTCCGCTGTTCACACGATGGCTGGCCATCCTGGATTCTAGGACGGGTAGCCGATTGATATATTCGTTCACTTTGGAAATTGTTTCACTTGCACGGATGCTGTCCCTCAGAGGGGCTAGTAGAAAATACAGCAAGTTAGGCAACTTGGCCTTTGAAATGGTGTCTGGTTTTGTTTAAACATCAACGGAGCCTCATTTTTGTATTGAATCTTTTTTATTCGTTTGTGATGTTTTCTATTTCTGCTTCATTTTAATGGGGAAGATTTTTATCTATGTATAATTTTTTTGTATATGTTCGAGCAACACTGATATTGAGAGATAATAGTACTTAGAGGTTTGTTTTATTTATAGTATTTACGTAACTCTCTTGGCGTCACGAGCGCTGCAATCATTGAACTTTGATACAATTCTTGAGAGCGATTGTATTTATGGTCAGACAATTTTGTATAATATTAAAAAAATAATTTTCACAAAGGTCTATTTCGGTTCATTTATATAATTTCACGAGGTACTTCGCCGTTTGCACTTTGGTTGTGACTAAATGCAGTCGAAAAACTTATTGGTCGTATCTTATTTACCAGGGATTTCGGCATGAGAAGGTGTCTAAAAAATTCATGTTATCTTGATATAATGGTCAGTATTAACTGACTAGTCTGCTTTAAAACAAGGAATTTATGGTATGAAAACTCGTTTATTTTTTACGTTTGATCTCGGCATTAAATCGTACCTGTAAATTATATATTGTTATCCATTATTTTTGTGAAGTACATAGATGCTGTTTTCTCCAAATCATTTGTTGGGTATAGTCTCATACAACCTTGTTTGAAACATTACCTATGTATAATTTATTGTGGTTTTCTACCAGAATTAGTTATCCGATAGGGATAGTTGGTAAGGTTAAAAAACATTGCAATAACGTGAAGCACTCAAGATTTCAGAAGCGATTATACTGTTAATCGGACTGTGTACACGATAATTTATCTAATCTTTGCCTGGAGTTTAAGAGATAAAAATCTGTGGCGTACGTTAAAGCGAAACAAATTTTAATGCCGATTCTCATCGCGAGCAAATATATTCCAGCCCCCGGTCCGGTTGACTCCCTGGAAGCCATCCCCATGGGTTCATCCGGGTTTTTCCTCATCTGGAAGAAACCCAAGCGCCCGAACGGCGTGCTGTCCGGGTATCACATCTACTACCGCACCGTGGAGGGCACGGAGCTGGGCCCACAGTCGGAGAGGGACCCTCCCATCAGGGACCCGCTGGTGACCCGCGCTAAGCTGGCAGCTCTTAAACCTGACACCAAGTACCGCATCAGCATCAAGGCTCGCACCAAGGTAAAGGCTTCTTCTGTTCGGGTGCTTAGCCCTCCGTTTGGTGATTTGCAAATAAAGACCTTTGTAACTATGTTTATAAGGTATGCTAATTAGGATTCCATGATTTACGTTATGTTAAGATATTGCCGAGTAAAATATTTTAGACATTCTTTCCTTGCTAGTCTTGATCTTGGATGTTAATAGGTAATCTATATAAAACAACAATTTTGCCTTTCAAATTGATCGTCTGCATCCCGTAGATTTATGCTATTTAACAGACATGGTTAACAGCGTACACGCCGCAGATAGCACTGTTTAATTATCAAGGCGGCAAGATAAACTCAGGGCATGGGATAAACAATAGGGTTTTTTCAGTTACGTTTTTCTATTGTATGCTATGGGAACTAGAGTCTCAGAGGGGCACTGTCAAGTTACCTCATCTATACGTAGACCTTCGGGGCTTCTTTCGTGCCCACTTTGTTTTTTTCAATTTTGGCGCCTTCTTCACTGTTTCTCCTTTGTCATTTTTCTTGACTTGCTGCTTCTATGTGCAGAAGATCCTGTGTGAGAACACATCTTGTGCATAGATTCTTCATGCTCTATGATCTATATAACATGATCCGCCTCTCTCTTCGCTCTCTTTTGATCTCATTTCATGTGAATTGGGAGCTTCAAACGATCTAATATTCAAATTTAATCTGTGTAACAATTTTCTTCTACAAATTTAGGGTATATACTTGGAACATTATTTCCCTGTTCCCAACCATGTGTGGATGATATTACGTAACACGCATAACCAAAAACCGATTGCACCAGAGTGTGCATCAAAAACTGTGATACTTACATGCTACCGTACCCACTTGTGGCCAGATGGGGGTGGGCAGCGAGTACTACATCGAGCGCAAGACCCGAGCTACTGGCGCTGCGGTGCCAGGGCGCCCCTCCATGCTGTGGGAGCACGTCAGCACCCAGACCGGCGCCCCTGCCATCAAACTCACATGGATTCCCAACACCGACACTAACCCCGGCAGTCACTTCTATGCTCAGTACAGGTGAGGAATGTTGGTCTAGACGCTGCTGGTGATGGGTCGTGGGCTCAGCGTAAATGTTCAGTAATCAATAGAGAATACGATTCGCAAATGGCTTTCGCTTTTTCTAGCTCGGGTGACGAATATTGGGTGCAGTAAATGCGATGAGTTGTGGTCCCAGTGCGGGTGAGAAATGATTGTGTCCCAGCACAAGTTATGGGTTGCGGGTGCAGTACACACAGCGCATTGTGAGCACAGACGACAACGTGATTAAGAGATTTCTGCCCGCCCAACTCACACGTTGCAGTCCTATCAACTCCACTCTCTGAGCATCGTCACTGAGCATGTGTGTGTGTGTGCAGGTTGAACGGCGAGAGCCAGTTCGAAAAGACCAAGCCGGAGCTCTACCGAGACTACATCGTGCTCGAGGGCCTCAAGTTCAACCGCATCTACGAAGTGAGACTGGTCGCTGTCGACGGCGACTTCGAGTCCCACTCTCAGATCGAAGAAATCGAGACCTACACCGAGGGCGTCGTGAGTACATCATGGCTTACTTAGAGTCAAATTTGGCGGGAGGAACGAGTCAGATAGAACATTCTTGGTTTCGACCAATCACGGGTCATTCTTGGGTTCTAGATGGTCAAACACCAATCACAACCATGCTCCCAGACATCAAAAAACAGGTAGTATTTCTACCTCCTGTGTCCTGCGACCACCATCATTACGGCAACACACTGCACTGTTAACTAATGTTTAGGGTGGCGATGTGATCTTCTGTCTCTAGTCTGTATTTCAATGTGCTCTTACTTTTCTTGGTTTTCACATTTTCAGTATTTAATTACTAAGGTGATAAAGTAGTACATATTCAATATACCAACAGGTATATAGTGGCCATTTTTCGTCTCCATCGGTTATCTATACAGCGGAAGCCGACGCATAAGCCAATAATATACACACGTCATATTCGTCTGAAGCTTAAACAAGATCTTATATGTGAACTCTTTCTCATTGGGGTTGATGGCAAATATAATTCCGCGGAATTTCCACTGGTCCCGCTAGTATCCTATTAATTTTAATATCTCAAATCCTTTGTAGTTTGCTACAGATGGTACTAATGATACAGTACCTTCTTTGCTTTCTGATTACTGATGTTCTGCATTGAAACGCGTTCGTGATTGCTTTGTTTTTTCGTTTACCTTGTGTCTGCTCAAAGAGCGTTCAGGCTTGCGTCTAGCACACAACTGTTGTAATTGAGTCATTTATTTCTCAACTCAATGTATTCATAATGAGAAAGGTATCCCTGTTCTTTTCGTTCTATTTCATACGAATTCTCATTTTCGTCATAAATGCATGAGATTTTGAGTTCGCGATTAGAAATAGATCCACAAAACGCATCTGATATTGAGTTTGCCCCAAAAATAAATTCACCTATAGTAATTGATTTTGCTCCAAGAATAAATTCACCATTAGTACTTGATTTACCCCAAGAATACATTCACCATTAGTACTTGATTTTACCCCAAGAATAAATTCCCCATTATACTTGATTTTACCCCAAAAATGAATTCACCATTAGTACTTGATTTTACCCCAAGAATAAATTCACCATTAGTACTTGATTTTACCCCAAGAATACATCCGCAGTCTGCATTCGATCTTGCGTTCACCAAAAGTTCCTTCGCAGTCGACGAGCGTGATCCGACGTCCGTCAGAAAACATCGCGACCCGCGGCTGGTTCATCGGCATGATGCTGGCCATCGCCCTGCTGCTGCTCATCCTCATCATCGTGTGCATCATCAAGCGCAACCGCGGCGGCAAGTACGCTGTGCACGAGCGCGAGGCTGCGCACGGCAGGAGCGACTTCCCCGAGGAGACCGGCTTCCCGGAGTACTCGCAGCCGTGAGTTTTCATTTCGTGTGAAGTGTCGGAGATTGTACAAGAGGTCGATCTAGGTCCTGTGTTGAACGCTGCGAGTCATGGGCGTGGGAGTAGTTTTTCCAAATTTGAGTGAGTTTTCATTTTGGGTCAAGTGTCGGAGATTGTACAAGGGGTCGATCTAGGTCCTGTGTTGAACGCTGCGAGTCGTGGGCGTGGGAGTAGTTTCTCCAAATTTGATCTCGGTTTGGTAGTCTTGAAGTACCGAGTAAAAACTAAGCTGAGACTGAGGCGTCCCTGCAGGATGATGGATACAGGTTAACTTTCATGTCGTCCTAAGCGTCGTAAGGGACCCGACGGCCGCGAGAAGAAGGGTGTGTACGAAATGTTGATACCTTACAAGGGCTTCATCATGAGAAATGTACATTATGTAATTGAATGATACGGTGACCTTATCACGTTAAACATTTCCTCATTAGCTGAATGAAGCTCTGTGCAATCGAAAACATGCTAAAAAGTATATGTATTTGTTTGATTCGTAGATTTTCAGATTTTTAAACGAATTGAAGGCTTGAAAGCTATCTTGCATACGTTTCAATATTCGTTAGAATCGATGTGAACCCAGTGGTGCTGTCTTGAGTTTGTACCAAAAATGCTCTCGTCAGTCACGCGCTGGCACCAGAATTCGAATCCATCGAGGGCAAGGGGCGAAGTAGGTCGAATAACTGCTTGCTCGGGAAATAATGTCCCAACTCATAATTACGAGGTTCTCCTACAAGTTTTCAGCAATTTTAAAGTAAATTTTCATTAGATCATCTAAGAAACCTAAGCTGCATATGATTAGATCAAAGGTAAACTTTTAGCATTTGTAATATCTTTTTTCTTTTTCACTAAATTTCATAGATGTTGTCTACCTAGGCTATGGGGACTGGCGTACTTGAGGGGGCACTGTTTGGTTACCTCAGCTTTAGATAGGTCTTCGTGACTTTTATCTTTCGTGCCCACTCTACTTCTTTCCATTTTCACTCCTTCTTTGCTGATAATTCTTTATATTTTCTTCCTCTTTTTCCTTCTTAATGTGCTGTTTCTATGCACGTGGAATCTTGTGTGTAGAAAAACCTGCGCATAGATTTCACGTTTCCTAAAATCCATCCTAAATGGTCTATTTTTTCGCTCTTTTGAGATCACATTTCCTGTGGCTAAATAACTTTAAACTAACTAATAATCAAATCTTCAGCATATCAAAATTATATGTCACTGGGTATTCTGAAGTCTTTTCTATCATAGTATGCATAAGCATTCTTTCCCATTGGATTGCTTGTAAAAATTCCGCTAACCATTCGTTCCTAATATGAATGCTGAGATTTATGATTGCTTGAAAGCTTCCTCACAGATTAAACAGATGCATAGGTATTGTTTCTAAGTGGACTACTGGTAGAAATTTATGAAACCCCTCATTTTTTCTCCAATTGCTAAGGTTATTTAAAATCGTCCACTCAGACTAGACGGATCCACATAAATTATTTCCACCTGGATTACTACAGAAATTTAATAAGCCCTTCATTCCAAATCCAACTGCTGAGGTTCATGCATGTTTGAAATCGTCCGCGCAGACTCGACGGAGGCAAGAGAGACAGTTTGGGCAGCGACGTGAAGCCTCCTGTGGAATCGGACACAGACAGCATGGCTGAGTACGGGGACGGAGATGCCGGTAAGTTTTGTTCGCAGTTTTCGCCTGCGTGTTGCCTAAGTGTGGACAGAAGCCTGTCGTGCAGGGTCTCTAAATCAGGCCATCAGCTGCTGTGCTTAACCATTTATTTTGGTTCTTAGTTTAAAAATGGAATTGAGTTAAATCTTGCTATTGTTATTAAAATGTTCAGAGAGATAGTTGTCCTTGAATGTTTTGCTTGAATTTATCTTGTAGGGTAAAAACGATTTTGACAGTCCACGTTGATAGGATGGCTTTTCGACTGTAGAGAAGTGGTCACCAAAGGCTGAATGGTCTTACCGAAATTATTTCCGCTAGTCAAAACGCCTCTCTCGGCTGGCATCGTCCCTGTTCTTGAGCTTTGTTACGATGTCGAAACCGAAGTATTTACTGGGAAGTCATATTTCGAGTTAGGAAAGATGGCAAATCTGATCAGGATGTGCAGGGTGTCCCGTAAAGAATTACCTATTCTTGCAACTTGTCTAAAAGATTAGAATGTCGGTAAAAACTTTTAAATATTTACAGTGCACTTATCGACAGTCATATGCACGCACGCGTTTCGTTAGTTTCGTCTGCAAACAAGACTTGAAGCAAATTTGAGTCCAAGAAAAAGCGTGATCAAATCGTTTGTTTGAAAACCGCTGGAATAATCAACACTGATATCTCAAAACAGCGTACAATGTATGGAAACTATGTTCAGATAAGGGCACAACCTCCAGTAACCCCATTCCTGGAGGAAACTGATCTATTGGTCCTAAAAAGGTTATGAAACCGGTGAAAAAAATAGAAGTCCTCGCAGAAGCATATGAAGAACAGGTCCACAGGTATTTCAAGCCCATCTATGCACAGGATATGTATGCATGACTCAGGGTTAATTGCGTACAAAAAGCAACGCAAAAAATTATTTTTAGTAGCTTCCAAGAAGAGACTGCATGACTAGAGCAAAATGATGTTGCCCGAGACCTCGCTATCTTCATCTGGTCTGACGAGATCTTCGCAGTGAACGCTGTCCTTAAATGGACTTCATGTGCGTGATGTGGGGACTTGTTTGAAGATTTTCTTGCCTATTTCCGCCGCATCAAACCTACTGGAATGATGGCGTGGGTTGCTATCGGTTCTGATCAATCCATGTATTTTTTGGTTTTCATCCCCGTGGGAGTGAAACCGTCAACATCAGAAATGTGTTACCCTGGATCTCAGCTTTGGGAGCAATTACGTCTTCAATCAAGACCGAGCCCTCTCGCACACATCCGAATCCAATTTAATATACCATTTATGCGAAGATCTTTTCAGCGGGTTTTGAGATGTGTGGCCTGCCTTTAATTCAGATATCATTCGAATGTGTCTAGTCCACATATTAATCTTCTCTAGTGTGGCTATTCTGTAAGAAGCCCTTTAGCTTATATGGCGTACGTTGGATGAGGACATGGTATGAACTTTTTGCCACTCAAGTTACTGGTCGTCTGGATTTTATGATCAAGACGAAAAGAGGTCGTTTTGAAATTTGATCATTGTAATATACTACCAAAATTAATTTGAACCTGCACGCAAAATTTCACTATCTTACATTATCTTGAATTCTCGTTGAGGTAAACATTCAATGGGTAAATCTTTATGGGACGACGCCCTGTACGCTTAAAAGACTCGGTTGGTCCCCAGTGGCAGCGCCACGCTACGAAGGCGACGGGCGCTCAGTGGTTAGACGTTCATCGTGAAATTTCCACTGAGCAAAATTCCTTCGATTTAGTGCATGGTTCAAATAGTTTATTTTTCTTTGTTTGTGCATGTTATTTCATTTGCTGTAGCCGAAATTTTCTTAATGTTCTCGGCCAGTCACGACTGCTGAGTGTTCTTATTGCACATATGTATATACGCATGAGATGTAGTCGATGAAAATCATATTTCTTTTTACGTTACCTTCGGCATTTAGTCCGTGCATGTAATTTGAGTCTCAATTATTTTACAGTCGATCGAATTTTTTGTTTATTATTTAATACTTTTTATTTCTTGATGTTTGGTTCGACAACAGCTGCGGGCATGAACGAAGACGGCTCATTTATTGGCAAATACGGACGGCAGAAGACGGAGACCTCGTCCAACACAGCCTTCGCGACCCTCGTTTAGAACCTCTCGTCAATAAATCCAGCTTTCTCTATCACGGTCACATCCTTCTTTCTCTTCAATCACGTTTCTTTCTCCTTTCGGTCACATATCGTGTTATCTTCGTCATATTTCTTGTGTTCCTCACACTTCTTCTTGTGCTCATTGCGTTTCTACATTTCGCATTGCTCTTGCTCTCCATCACGTTGTGCTTCATTTCGCCATTTCATTCCTCGATTTCCAAGTTACATTTCCGTGACGTTTTAGTCACATTCTTTGTTTTCTTGTCTTACATTCCAACTTACCCGCGATGACATGCCTTGTTCTCTTTAGGCACATTTTTCTATTTTTCCGATTCTCTTTTCCCGTTTCCCGCTCACTGATTAGATTCATGCACCCGCTCGTCAAATTTGCCACCAGCTCGTCTCTTATCACGCCTGCGCTGGGGAAGCCTTGCCCTTGGGTTGGTGCTAGAGGCACACGTGAGCCTGGGCGAAATGTGCCCTTGTGCTCAACGTTAGAATGTTAACGCTCAATGCACGCTTGAATTTCTGAGGAATTCGATACAGGCGCTGACTTTTCTGGAGTGCATTGTGAAGTTTTGATTGCGTTGAAAATCACATCAGTAAATAGATTTTCTCCTATATGAGGTTGTGTCGATGTTCAAAACTTCATATATTTTCTATTGCTCCCCTTCAGTTACAAGGTATTCAAAGTCGGCTGATTACTTCAAGTCATAATCGGACACGCTCTGAGTCATGCCGTCTGAGACCTTCTTCCAAACCACCGCGTTGTAACGTTGTTTCTTATTTTTATGCACCGAGATTATTTCTCTCACTCGCTGTTCTTATTAGTCGCCTTTGACGTTAGAGTTTAATTTTCGTTAGTGTATACTCTAGTTGATAACTTTGTCTAACGGAGTTTGAGCAATTTATGGTAATCAAATGTGTATGGAAACAAAGGTTTGTGAGATTGAAGTGTTTGTGTTACTACGTGTAGGGCAGTATTTTATTTCTCTTTTCTAGACGATTCGCTAATTGAAAATGTAAAAAATGAAAAAAAATGTATACATATCTAACAGAATTAAAACACTCCATGCTTCAAAATCATTTGTCGCTGGCGACCTCTGTACTGCGGAGGGAGATGTTTGATTTCCAAATTTCTCAGTGTTCATCATTGGTGATGCAATTCATTTCCTCGTGAGCATTTAACTAACTCTATTTGGTTTCATGACTTCAGAACTCTTCATTCCAAGTTGCCCTCTATACTTTTTCGTTATCACCTCATTCTATGGCCACCTGACAACACCCCACCACCTCACTAACTACCCTCTCACTTGAGACTCGCTGAATCACTGTTCACGTGGCCCCTATCGTTATTGAGCCCGTGGATTAAAAAACTATCTGTGAACGGCCAGCGCTGTCGACTTCGTGTGCTTGTTGACTGCACCTCCGTCGTTGTCAGAGTAAGCATCTTAGTCACCTGCTAGAGAGTAGTAATTTGTTCAATAATTGTGGTCGTGCAGTAGCGACTATCTGACTATCTGCGCGAATCTTCACTCTTTTTTTTAAAGATTTATTCTTGTGTTGAGTCAACTACTGCACTTGAGTGTGAATGTTTTTTATTTGTATTATTCTGCATTGTAATAGTGTAGTTGGGTTATGTACCTCCCATTACCTTGTGAGAGCATCTCACTGCATTGTAGTTTTGCTATCACGCTTACTTTACGGTCTGAGTCTAAACTATATAGTGTTAATAGTAAAATTGAGACGAACTGCTTTTTTCATTTTATGATTGTTTGACAACATGAAAATGGAATTCGTTGTGACATTGTATACATTTATTGAGCATGTACAAGATTCGTTTGTTTTTATTGGCATCGTTACTGCCTCCGTTTCTTTTATCTATTTTATTGCATTGTGTGTTTGCTATCTTCAAGTATCACTCAAGTACTACGTACGTGAACTCTTCATTTTATTTTGATCACTTAAAAAAAACTTATCTGGAACTCGAGTCATTAATTCATTGCGTTGCTCGAAAAAAATATATCCTAGTTCACTGGGCCCCTACCATGTTGAGATCAAAACCAAAACTCATCATGGATGACTTGCAGGTCGCTTCACCGAGGACGGTTCCTTCATTGGCCAGTACGGCACAGGACAACGCAAGAAGAAGCAACAGCAGCCGACTCCTGACGCCACTACACCGTCCAATGTCGCAACCTTCGTGTAGGTCTTCTCCTTCGGCGCCCGTTGCGTGTGTCGGCCTCTATTGCACTGTCTCGCGCTGTCCCATCAGCCTTACGGTAGTCTAATTCTCCCGGTAACCCAAATTTGCCATTCCTCCCGCGGTCGGCGCGTGTTTAGTTCCAGTGATATAAACTCGAGTAGGGTAGTCTTTGAATGACGTCCGTCATCTAGCCAATACAGGTAAACAATGCATGTGCGTGTGCCAGTCAGTCATGCGGTGGACTAAACCATGCAAATGTTGTGCTGCTTGTTTCTCATTACTGGAGCTTTTGGTTGCGTTCGCGGTCTGGATTTAATTCTGAGAGCTATAGCGAAGTGACGCGTCTCTCTCTGTTTCACGTCGCTCAGGGGTGTGTGTTCTCGCTCACCATAACGCTAATTGTTACTCCTGGTTTGACAATTGTATCTCCCATCACACATTTTATTTATTTGTTTATAATTCTAACTTGATCTTATTTTTTAGTTGCTCAAAGTGATTGGAAGAATGTGTTGTCAAACTTAGATCAAGAGAAATTTTGATGTAGTCTTTTTTTCCAGCTATTTCAAATCACGGTAGTTTTTCACTTTCTGGAGTTCTTTGCATAACTGTGTGTCACCAATTAGAGAATGTCGAGTCTAACAGTTCATGTATAGAAAACAGCTACCATGTATAGTGAATACCCACTTACACATTAGTACCTCTAGCTACAACGTGTTTTTGCTGTTGCTGTGGGTCGCGTATTTGTTCGTGCAATTAAGCTATCACTAGGACGAGACTATTCTCAAGGTGTCGTTGGTGCTGCCCATCTGTTTCTCATCTTAGAAACCGTATCGATGTGTCTGGAAAGGGTCCTGCTAGCAAAGAAACGAGAAGTGAAAGATTTGCTTTATTTGTTGGTATATTTTTTATTAAGTTATGCAGTGTGTCATTAGAAACGTTGAAGATGTAACGTTACCCGTCATTTGAAGAATTATTTTTAAAATACGTTGAACGCAGCTGATATTTTTTAATTTGAGAGAAATATTTTGAGATTATGAACTTGATGTTCAAGGAGAGACGAGCCGTGCTGCTGGAGAGCTAGGAACTCTACTCTGTAATTTAAATAAATGAGAAGTGCTTTCTTCGGTGTGTGAGCTTACTATGGTAATGTTGTAAGGTAGTGTTCAGATCTCTGTCCAGATACTGGTATGAGTATGAGCTTATAAGTGTGCTGCGATTGTGTCAGAAAGGAAGGTTCGTTGTACCGGTGGTCTTTGCTTTAAAAACATAGTAGAAGTACACAAAGTGTTGTGCTCTCTCGCAGATTTTTACCGTTTAGCATTGCAATTGTGATGTCTGCCCTCACCAATGCGCCGTGAAATTTTAATGTTCGTTGAAATTACCCTGCTTTAAACGGCTCATGTCGGTCCTGCAGCAGTGATGAGCCAATCCGTTTCAATGGGTCTGACAGACGCCAGTTTTCTTCTGCTGAGACTGATGCCAGAATTCCGCTGCACTAGCAAACTATTAATACCACCACTACTACAACTACTATTACTGATGCCGGAATGTGCAAGAAAGCGCTTGTGTGACTGTGTCTTTGATATGATGCGCGCAACAGTTTATTTTTATTTTTTTTTATCTCTTCGAGGTGCTCGCTCTACCACTGTTAAGACGTCTTCTTTGCGGTGATGAAACTTATGATCAAATCTATTCTTCCAATCAATAAGGCCTTAGCTCAATTTTAGCTTCTGTTCCACGGACTGATCAAAGACAGCGACATATTGGAAGTGGGGCGTGGCGTTCCACGATTCATTTAACGATACCATCAGATTTAGTCCAATTTATCGTAATATTCATTTCATCCGAACGCATTATAGCGCTCAAAAAGAAATGCTGCGAAGTCGCACCGCATTCAACAAGCAAAGAACTTTGTTCCTATTGTCGTACATTTGGTTTTGTGAGTCGCACGAATAGTTATAACTATTGTATTCCATAAGGTTGACTCTATGAGGCAAGGAAACAGCAGGATAGTTGAAAATTTATTAATTTTAACAGCGTACTGCCAAGTTGTCGCGGCTCTGCACCACGGATTGCACTTTGTGCTTTGGTTTCGTTTTCTGTAAATAGCTCTTCTGTATGTTTGTAGTAAGTAAGTGCTCAGTAGAAACTCATTTGTATAATTTTGGCGAGCATCTGTGGCGGAAATGTGTGTTTTTAGTGATTTTGTTCAAGTCGCCCTACACATTCCAAAGGTGTTGCGTGTAATTTGTGTGACCTCCTTACGCTCTTATTAGTTCAGCTCTCGAGTCTTCGTTATCAGAGTTTCCATTTGAAAGATCTCTCGTATATAAAACGAATCTCATACTAAGAATCTCATGTATTTAATTCTGTTACGTAGCACTTGCTGATCGGTCAGTTTAGGGTTCATATTTTTCCAGAGATTAGACATTTCCAAAGTTTACTTGGATTGGTAATGCGATATATGATAAGTTTGTGTAACATATTCGGTGGTGCTTTAAAATCGTTCTCACTCATATTGCCTGAATCTTATGCCTTGAAGGGCGTTTTCTTGAACAATCGCTTATATCCCGGTACTTCGGATTATTTGTTAGGAGTAATAATTAATGCTCTTCGTGTTCCTATGCGCGCCGAGGTTCGTTCAAGTAACGAAGGAGTTCTCAACTTGAAATTCAAGTCAAAACACTTTCAGACGCTTCGTTCGCTATCGCAGCTATATTCCGTTGCTAAAATTTTGGCGACTCGTTCAGATAACCTGGTTGCGTGACGAGAACACAGTATGATAACTGAACAGTAACGTGACCCGCTGCGAGGTGACGCTTCAATGCCCCGTCAGGAGTCCCACTTCAGGTCACTCGGCGCGCAGGCTAAATGAATTCATTTCGAGGGAGCGTTCTCGTGTCATTTTCGTGACTTGCCCAGAGCATCTCGAAATCTTAGACGTAAAGATGAATGAGCTCGTTATTTTTACATCTGTCGGTAGGGAATAAGCGCCTTAGTGATATTCTTCGGTTTTCTAGAGCTGTGTATTTTAGTGACTCGATGTAGTATGCGAATGAGAAACTGACAAATGCATTGCCGTTTTTTTTTATTCATGGAATAGATGAGTGTCCTGGCTCTGCGTGTAAGTGCCTGCGGATCCTCTGCGTGGATTTGCATTTCATTAATTTTGTGAAGTGGTTGGATTTTTTCCATAATCGGATATAATTTTACCCGTAGCTTTCTGGTTTGACGTCACATATTGCGACTCGGATCGAATTTAACGGTAAACGGATGATTTTTACGAGTGTACCGATTGCATAAGATCATATTTGAAATCCAGTTTCCGACGCATCGTGAGCCTAATCAAGTATGGTAACCTGCTCATTAGCCTCATGTTTTTGCCAAAATTATTTTTCACGCAACAATGACGTTTTCACTGCAGCATGCGCTTCCACTGAGCCATGTGGATGCGTGGAGTAAGTTTCGTTATTTTCAGATTTCTTTAAATTTCCATATCTAAAGTTTACATTTTTTAGTTATTTTTTAACTGGTGTTTAATTTTGATATAGTGTTATCACATGTAACACAAAACTTAAGATATTTACGTTTGGTATCGTACAGCAGTTGAAGGTCTATTGAGAACGAATATTCTTCATCAGGTATTGTAATCTGGACACCTAAGCTTGTGCTTGACTAAATATACAATCTTACCATGTATTCCTCTCACTGTTTTTATCCTCAAATGGTTTGGCTTGCCCTGTTTTTTTTACGGGCTCTTCAATCGTTGTGTTCTCAAGTTCTTTTCTTTGTTTCGTACACTGAGGAACCCGAAAGGTTCGTAAATATATCGCGGTAAGATAGGAAATATTTTTCGCAATTAGTTTTACATCAGCAGGGATTGAAATGTTTAATAGTTTCTAGATTTTATTATAGAATAATCTGAATAGCAGGAGTTACAGGATTAAAAATTTAATATATGGAGGCGAAGTTTCCACGACCATATACTTTGTTACGGGGGCAAGCGACCCAAGGAGGTTCCTGTTAGGTTGCCTCAACTTTGAGACTTCTATCCTTCGTGCCCACTCGATTTTCATACTTTCTTTGCTAATTTTTCTTTCTGTTTCTTCTTGACTTCCTGCTGTTTCCATGAGCATGAATCCTATGTGGAAACACATCTGTCTATATGTTCCGCGTTTCTGCAGTCAATACTAATTGGTCCCTTCTTTTCGCTATGTTTGGATCTTCTTTCTCATGGATAAAGAGCGTTAAACTAATAACTAATCTTCGAAGGCGGAAAGAAAGTTTTTGACGGCTTGACCGACTAAAAGCCCTGCCGTGGTTTCCGTTTCAGAGTTGCGATTGAGGGATAACTCCGATAGTTCTTATGGAAACTGTGTTACCACTACTACTTCTACTACTAGTTTTTGTGGAAGAGAGAAGCCACCTCTGGTCAAATCCTTGGCGACAAATTCAATACGTTTAGAACAATCGGACGCACTAATTCTAGTTTATGCTAACTGAAGATCAAAATATTTTAGATCAAAACAAGACGAATCATTAGATGGTCTTTCAGAGACAGAAAGCTGTTTTACCATAGTCTGCAATATGTTTCGGAAATACTTTGAGCCCAAATTGAAACAGTCTCTTCAGCGATACAATATATAAGCACTTAGCAAAGAGTTCTGGTGAAAGGAGCGAGGTGAATGAACTTCACTGAATTTAATTAAATTCCATCTGGACAAGCTAAAATATGATCTGTACAAGAGAGGCGACAGAGTGAATAAATAAATAATAGCTGGGCTTAAGAGAATATTTTATGTAGATAGAAGATTTAAAATAACTAATAATTGGTTTTAATCTATTATAACTTAAGACGGATTTATTATCATTTTCACCTAAGTGTGTGCTTCTTCGTTTGATGAATATTTCGTTGAATTAATTATTGAAGNTCAGTAAATTAAAAACAAGAAACAGGATTATGCGAGTCATCGGTACATATTCGTTACCGTAGTTGTGAGCTTATTTATGTGATCTGCTCGAGCAAAAGTTTTGAAATTTTTAGGAAGCATGATCTCAATGAATTTATATTTCTAATTTTGTATTCTAGCAAAATTATTTTTTCAATTAATTTCTGACGTAGAGATATAGCATAATACTAGTTCATATCCTAGACAGCCTAAACGAAAATATTTTTCTTAGATATTATACCCTCTTTCTTATTTCCTATTGACTTTGAACCACCTCGTGAATATATTTCTCAGAATATTTGGTACTACATGTCATATGCAATTTTCAACTAAGCTATGGTATCACTGAAAAATCTAGTTTATAAAAAAAGTACTTTCAAGTTTGAGAACTCAAAACAACTTACGAAAGTCTGCCAAACACTGCCTATTCCTGCCCATCACTGAAATGAGGACCGATATTCTAATCACAACGCATGTTTCGAAGTTGTCTTACAAATCAATAACATTTTACTTGAGATATGACTAATTTAAGCGACTTATCTAACTATACTATAATATAAACGTACACTAAATATATTTTATAGTATTTTTATAGTTTTTCTGTTTGCAATCTTATTCAAATAAATCAACTCTAAAAATGAAGGAAACAAAGGCTTTGGTGTGTATTATTACGCCACACTAAACTCCACCTGGATACATTTTACATCGGAGCTTCAAAGCACTCACGCAAACGTGTTTGCACACGTTATAAGGTGAAATAAAGCCTATTGTAATCTTTTTTCTTACGTAGTCCAAGGATTTTAAAAACGTTTTATCAATATCAACCGTACGTACTTTCAATGTATGAGCTACGTTAGGTAGAATCCTTCTCGAGAGTGTTGAAACCGAATGAAACGTTTTTAAAAATGGTGGTACAGCCTTCACTACAAAGCAACAGGATGACAAGTACAGCTCGTCGAAAGAGTGAAAACGGGACTGATGGGTTTGAAAAAATTAGAGCTTCTTCACTAGACAAAAAAATGGAATCATTTGATGCCACCGACGGCCATAAATTAGAAATTGGTGAACATTACATGGTGAAAAGAGGCGACACATGGCGTGAGTACTTTGCTTTAGCTCTCATTAATGTTCAATTTTAGAAACAAATTCGGTGTATTTCGTGAGAATAATAAATAGATTTCATTAATATGATAATTATTTTGGTAAAATTTCAGGCATTCGTATCAATTGGTTGCATTATTTTTGTTTTCACTAGAATGATTCCTTTGATAATTTACAGGTATGAATACATTATATTCAAGTAGTGAAAAAAGTATAAAAATACAAAATATAACAATATCTGTTGAGCTCAAATTTTTTATTTGGTAATGTTTGTGCTACTGATGCTCAAAAGCAAATTAGCATTTACATAAAACCTAATTTAGGCACTAGTAAATTATTTTCTGTCTGTTTTTGTTGCTTGATCCTAATATTAACTCTGAAAGGATTCTTCATAGCGCAATTCTTATTCTAACCTATGATTTATAGAAACCATTCATTAAATGTATTTTATTATAAAAAGATAATTTATTTATGAAAAATCTCACTGTTAGGGTAGTTCAGGATCAATATTTACTTTACTGTAGCTAACTGCAAAGCAAGTCCTGTTAATGTACAGGGTGTCCCAGAAGTAACTGACCCTGGCATTGATGGGTAAATAGCATACCAAATCTTAGAAAATAATTTTCAAGATCTATAAAGTACATTTAATTAATATTGAGACGGTATTGTAAATACATGTAGCTAAAAAGTTGTTGACACTTTATGTTAGAGTTGATGGTTAATTGTTGATTTAATAACAGATAAATTTTAAGGTTTAGATTTGTAAAATGTGATGGAATTGACAACTTCTTAACAGGTTAAGTAATGTGTTGATTATTATTCAATTTGACTCTGTTTACAGATGGGGCAGAGCTGCTTCAGAGACGGTTCAATGAGGTTAATCAACAGTTGGAGTTCTACGTTCATTATGCAAATCTCAACAGACGACTTGATGAGTGGGTTACACGCCAAAGGTAAGCTATGAATTGGTCAATTGACTGATTATGAGTGTTCAAGATATATTTAAATGATGTATTATAGGGTTTGCCAGAAATCAATTTGATATGCAGGGATTGATGATTTTGTATTTAAATTCTCTTGTTCTGCATTTTGGGATTTTTATATTTGTCTGAGTCATAAATATTCAAATGAATCATAGTATAGCTTTCATACAGTAATTATAAACTTTAGGTGAGGCTTGGTTGTTTTGTATACAAGTTTTGTAGCTGGCATAGCCTTTGAAACTTGCTATTAAATCATAAATATAATAATTTACAATGAATTTTATGTTCTGATTTATATTGACATCTATGTAGGTCAAAACATACTGTTTAAGTGATATGCCACACCTCAGCCTGAGTGGGATGAACATGTACACATTAACTGAGAAACGTATGAAACTCATTACACATGAAAAGAATGAAACTCATTACACATGAAAAGTATGAAACTCATTACACATGAAAAGTATGAAACTCATTAAACATGAAAAGTATGAAACTCTTTACTCGTATATAAATGTAAAGCTTTTTACTCAAGAAAAATATTAATTTCATTGCTCATGAGAATCATGAAAATCATATGATCTTGTGGCATACTTTCATCTGCTGTATGTTTCTCACACTGTAGTCTTCACATTTTAATTTACAAACTAATAGTAAGGGTTGTGAGGTAAGAGTAAGGAAAATCAGCTTGACTATAAATTGGTGGGTTGTCCAGTAATAGCAAAGTACAACTGCATCAGCCTTTTGATGTGTTGTCAAAGTAGTTGGTCATCAGTGCTTGAAAATGAGAGTTTGAGATTTTATCTTGCACAGTGGGAGAAATGAATGCAAATTGTTTCTTTTGGTCTTGATGCTTCAGAGACTTGATATCCCTGAGATTACCTTTGTGTATGTAGATAAACTCAAATATAGTGGTATATTTTAACTTATTTGGCTTTTCTATTTTTCACTTTTTTGTCAGGAGCTGAAGATTTGTGCAACTGACCTCTAGCATGAGTGTTGTCCATGCTGATTTTGTCTTTTATTTACTTGAAAGTTTCATCTCTTAATATGCTCACCTTGGCTGTCGAAACACCTTCAAATCCAGGCTCTGCTAAAGCTGAGCAAAATTTAAAGTAGAATGCAAGCTCTTCCCTAAAAGAATTTTTTTTGGAAAAATCTTGGCGATTACATAATTAATGGAAAAATAATTATCACCAGTTTTATATTGAATGCAAAATAGGTGCCTCTCATCAATTTTATTTGGTGTAAGGGACTTGAGACAATATTGTCCACACTTAGTACATATTTCAGTGAGATTAAAAAGAAATTTCTATCTATTTATTGTTTTTGGCAAATCCGCTACATACAAGAGGTATGGAATAGATACAAGAAATCTGGTGAGGTGGCACATGCCTTGAGAGAAGATGAGCGCTGTTGTTGAGCATGGGCAGACCAGGTTATTCATACAAGCATTGTGCTGAAAGGAGCGATTTTATGTGCATTTCATTGGGTAAAAAGTTTTAACATTTACTCTTGAAAGAAATTTCTAGGTCAGACCTACCATTGCTTTGTGCAACCGAAAATCAGTCTTTGGAGTGGACAGAGTATTAGAAATGTTGGAATTAAATTATTAAATTTACTTGCGCATTGATTATGCTTTCGTTTTATTTCCTCACAGAATTGGTCAGCAGTTTGACAGCGGGTCTGAAAATGGCATGGGATGCGGGAACGCAGATCTGCTCCACGATCAAGCGGGAGGTCGCAAAATTACAAGGAATCAAAAACGAAAACATGATGAAATTAATCATGTGCAAAAGGTGAGCATTGTTTAAGTACTTCATTATTCTGATGACTTTGTATCTCGTGTGTCTACAATCAAACTTTTTGACCTACATGTTACTTACATTTATAAGTTGAGGCACACCAAAGAACACATCTTCCATCTAATATAATAATTTATACATAGAAAATTTATTTAAATGAGCAGCTAGGTAGGTACTGATAATCAATAATTTTGTAGTAAAATCCGATGGCCTATATTTTGTTCAAAATTTATAGTTAGTACAACTGTAAAAATGATTCTTATGTCTTAAAACAAGTCTTATGTTCTTGTTGATGACTTTTGGTGGTCAAATGATATTTATCAATCTGAACATTGGTATTGTAGGATGACTGTATTTGGTGCAGAACACAAGTGTTTGATTTTGAAGTTTGTATCAGAGGACAAAGTGCTTGTGTCAATCTAATAACCTTAGTTTCAGTCTGTGCTACACGTTAGACAGTGTATCATAGAAGCGATATGATGATGTGATGGAAAGTTAATTTCATTGTCTGATGCCTTTGGGCTTGCTCAGCAACCGAAGAACGGACTACTTGGCTCATTCTTGTCACCACATCTTATTATATTTTACTGCTTATGCCAGTTACCACATCCTATACTATTTCATCCTACTAATGCCTTTTACCATGTTAATTCTAACCCTCTGGTGTCTTATTGTATTCCACTCCTAAAGCCTGCAACCACATAATGCTTCCTCCTCCTCCCTGTAACCACATTATGCTTCCTCCTCCTCCCTGCAACCACATTATGCTCCCTCCTCCGCCTTGCAGACGTACGCGGACATGGACCCGACGACGGCGGCGCTGGAGAAGGAACATGAGGCCATCACCAAAGTGAAGTACATCAACAAGATCCAGATGGGACGCCACGAGGTCGACACGTGGTACTTCAGCCCGTTCCCTGAAGAGTACGGCAAGGCGCCGTACCTCTACGTGTGCCAGTACTGCCTCAAGTATATGCGGCTCGAGAAGACCTACAGATATCATTTGGTGGGCTGGGGCTCTGAACTTTGGTGTGCCTCTTGAGGTGTTGAATGAGTCTTGTTTAGTGGTTGTCAAATTTTGCAGCCTACCCTGTTTACCATGCACCCTATTTTGCCATGTACCATATAGAATAGTATACCATATGAAACCATGTTCAATATTAGGCTATTTTTTATAATTGTGTATTAGAGCTAACCGTCCACCACAGTTAGCAGTGTGTCACATTTAGCAGATTGTACCGCATTTAATAGAGCGTACCATAGGTAGCTCTCTGCCTCGTCTGTTGAGATGCTAGGAAAGATGTTTCCTTAATATTGCGCATGAATACCGCAAATTAAAGTATAAAGTGCGCTGTTTTCTCATTTCTTTCATGGAACTCCCGAAAAATTTAGTGCCCTCGTGATTCAAAGGGGCAGTTCGAGAGTGCATCGTTTCTACTTTTAGCCAACCGCGTTATTTCTAACCCAATCAGAATTTACCTGTAGTAATAACGTTTTTTCACTACTTTTCCTCTAGGCAAAAAAGCCTCTGTCTCGTCCTACTGTAAGTAGCCTAAAATCTAGCAAAAGAAAGCAAATGTGCATATTGCGTGCAGCATAAGGACTGTGGTTGTATTAGTAGGATATTGTGAGGGAAGTTTCGGCTTACGTACAAATCAAGTCTATTTCAAATTTCCCATTCATATTCACGATAGGTAGCCAGACTCATATTCTATGTTGCATGAATATCGCTTTGTTAAAATCTCTCATTCTTTGGAGGAAATAAATGGGATGTTAAGTAATTAGCCCTTCAGTGCGCGCCTCATTCTCTACCTCTGCCTGCAGAGCGAGTGTACAATGCGACAGCCTCCAGGAAACGAAATCTACCGCAAGGGCACGCTGTCTGTCTACGAGGTTGACGGGTCAGAGCACAAGATCTACTGTCAGAACCTGTGTCTGCTCGCCAAACTCTTCCTGGACCACAAGACTCTTTACTTTGACGTCGATCCCTTCCTGTTCTACGTGCTCTGTGAGGTGGACAAGCAGGGGGCGCATCTCGTTGGATATTTCTCCAAAGTACGTGACGACCGCAAGTGTGCACTCATGTCTGATGGATATTAGCGTTCACGAAAAATGTACATGTCTATTTCAAGTATCTCGAATTTTATATCTTATTATACCGTATTATTCTACGACGTCTGTCTTTCCATTTTTATTTTTTGGAGTTGAACTGTTTTACGGGTGATCGGTACCTTAGAGAGATATAATTCATATTACTTTATATCAGTTCGATGTATGGTTGCATTTTTTATGAAAATCCATTCCATTCTATTTCATTAAAAAAAAGGACTCTACGTTTGACTGCCTGTTTCTCACATGTTGTTTTGATTTTAACGTTTAACATAGGCATGATTCTGATGATTTAAATTAAAGAAAATGACATTAAAATTATAAAATAAGCTGTGTAAGGTTGTCCTGAAACAAGAACTAAAAATATATGAGTAAGGGGCTGTCAAAAAACGAGTTCATTTCTCGTAAGACATCCTGTACATGGTAGGTGGTTTATGTATGTATACTTTATGGTAGGTATTTTTAACCATTTTATGTAGGTATACTTTATGGTAGGTATTTTTACCATTTTATGTAGGTGTACTTTATGGTTGGTATTTTTCAACTATTTTATTTATGTATACTTCATAGTAGGTATTTTTTCTACATATGTATACTCGAATGGTAGTTCTTTTTGAAAACAATTCTGTACTATTTGGGTGATGCGCTAGCTAGGCAGCCTCTAGATGTGCTTATAAATGTTCATTGGAATGTAATCTGAGAATTTTTATTCCTGAATGTTGTGCAGAATTTAAAGATATGATTGGTGATGGTGGTTGCAAGGCTTAAGATTTCCATATAATTACCGTGGGTCATTTTACTAGCTCCTTCGTGGCAGTGACATAAATCTAGTAAATCTTTAATTTAATATCCAGACGCCTATTAGCCTTGTATGAATGTAGCAAGTTCTTTATGATTTAATATCTCCTCTCTGTTATCCTGATGCCCGTAGACCTGATATGAGCCTGAGGTTTTTAATATGTCTGAACCATGTGCGCTCTATTGTCCAAATTTTGTTTTAAGAGTATCTACTAAATTTCAGTGGACAAATCACAATAGTCCCACGCCTCGTGAAAGAAAAAATGGTATACGGGAAATATTTCTTCACTTTCTGAGTACTCGGTCGATTGAAGGTGTTTTTCATGTTCTGAGATGCGGAATCTTTGATGAAAACTCTCAATTTTCTTAATGGGCTAAATGTTACAAGCAATCTTCAATAAACTGACCCACTTTTCTTTATGTTCAACTGCTAAGAGAAATCTTTAATAAAAACTGATCCAGTTTTCTTGATGGTACAACTGGGCGAAGAATCCTCAGCAGAACCCGACTCATTTTCTCAATATAACTTGGAAGAAGATGCTTTAATGAAAAATTGAACAGTTTAAGACGAATATTTTGAGAAAACTGACCCATTTTCATAACATAATACTACAAGAGGAAAGAAGAATTTCTTATGAAATTTACCCCGATGCTTTTAATGTTAAGCCTGAGAAAAAAAATTCTAGGGTAAACGCTGGCCCAGTTCTCACAACAGTCGTGTGTGCAGGAGAAGGAGTCGCCAGAGAGCAACAACGTGGCCTGCATCCTGACGCTGCCGCCGTACCAGCGCAAGGGCTACGGCAAGCTGCTCATTGCCTTCAGGTCTGGGGCTCGGGTGTTGTGGTGGTCTCTTGAGTTATTGCACTGTGGGAATTATTACATCACTGCACTGCATGCGTTACTACAGCCCTGCGCTCTGTATGAATTGTTGCATCACATCACTGTATGGATTATTGCAGCACTTCACTGTATGGATTGTTGCAAATGGATTATTGCAGCACTTCACTGTATGGATTATTGCAGCACTCCACTGTATGAATTATTGCAGCACTTCACTGCATGCATTACTACAGCCCATAGTCCGAGTTGTGATGGCTAGAAACGTAGCTCGCTTCTTTGCACGCGTCTGTTGCAACACAAGTAGGAGTCACATCTGCACTGAGCAGTCATTACAAACTAAAGTTTTCCAGCTCTATCCGTTTGTAAGAAACTTCAGTGTGCGCCACATCTGGCACACCATGCAGGTAAACATCAAATTTTTGTCCTGACGATTAGCATTTTACCCTCGTTTTTATCGATCGTTTTTCTCTCAGGGGACATACGATAGCCAATAGGGTTAGGTTAGTTAGGTTTGTCTATCGTATGCTATGTGGACTGGCGTTCCCAGGGTGCACGGTTAGGTTACCTCAGCTACAGATAGATCATCCATACTTAATGGTCCGTTCTCTTTCGGTGCGAGATAGTCCGGGTGGCTGAAGCGCTGCTATCCTTACTACTACTACTACTACCACCACCACCACTACTACTTAAACTAATAGTTGTTTTTCTTGATGACCTAAATGGGGCCTGAATTTCTCTGTTCTTGGCACGGTGTTTTGAGCTGCACTCTCCACCATTGAATCTGAAATTTGTGCATTGCATGTTCAAAGTCCGAACAAGAAAAAAATTTCCTTGTTAACAGAAACGTACGGGCAGAGTTAATACGTCCTTTGGTAATTCATCCCTCGACCCTGTGTTACTTTTTTATGGTTGATTGTTTTTAACTTCTCCGTTTTGAAATAGTGTTATTTAACGTGAGTTTGATTTTAACCGTGCATGCGTTGGAAAAGCAGCAATAATTGTTTTGTTTTGGCAGTTACGAGCTGAGCAAACTGGAAGGCTGTGTGGGGAGTCCCGAGAAGCCTCTCTCGGACCTGGGCAAACTCTCCTACAGGTCCTACTGGACGTATGTTCTGCTGGAAATTCTACGTGGTTACAAGGGAACACTCTCCATTAAGGACCTGAGGTGACTGGCGTGTCGGGGTAATGTGCCTAGGGTAACTTGTGTCATGTACTCGTTGCTATTGATAACGAGTGTTCCATGTAATTACACGGGACTATTTCGTCTAAATTTTTTCTTTAACTTATTGTAGTTGGTATGCTACAAATGGGAGTGGAAAGGAGAAAAACTGTACAGTCTACGATTTTCTTGGGAAATTTTCTTTCGCATGGAAGAATTCATTCTACTAGGAAACAGTACTAAAGATAGCAAATATGAAGAGATGAGAAAAGAGTGATGGGATGTAAGTGTATATCAATACGAGTGAGGAGCGTCTACTTAACAGGTAATGTAAATTGACACACGACTAGAAGATGTATTAGGAAAGTAGAGGTAATAGAAATATATTGGTAAGGAACTAGCACCTGTGGACGAGCAAAGTAGAGGCTGTACAAGGCGAACCTTCAAATCTCTCGCGCCGCCTTCACTAAGCCTTTGTGTCTACGTGGCCCTTTCTTTTGTAAGATTTTTGGCGGTAAAGCGGAAGCACTTGTCGTTACACTGTTTTGCTATGTACTATTTTACATCCATAAAGCTTTCCGAAGGTCTCCGACTAACCATGCGACGTTTCCTTTTGTATTCATGCAGCCAAATGACGAGTTTTACCCAGCAAGACATCATCTCGACACTGCAGTCCCTGAACTTGGTGAAGTACTGGAAGGGCCAACATGTGATCTGCGTCACGCCCAAGCTGGTCGAGGAATACATCAACTCCCCCCAGTTCAACAGGCCCCGGCTGACCGTGGACCCCAGCGCTCTCAGGCGAGGCTTTTTCTCTCTTCTTAGTGTTCGAAGGTTGCCTCTTTTTGATGCTGATCGGTCCTGCGAGTTGGGTGTGTGGAATTGTGGTGGTGCGAATTGACGATCGCGAGTTGATTTCCGCCTGTTTCGGTTGTGGAATTGTAGGGGTGCGAATTGACGATCGCGAGTTGATTTCCGCCTGTTTAGGTTATGGAATTGTAGTGGTGCGAATTCACGATCGCGAGTTGATTTCCGCCTGTTGGGCGTGTGGAATTGTAGTGGTGCGAATTGACGATCGCGAGTTGATTCCTGCCTGTTGAGGTTATGGAACTGTAGTGGCGCTAGCGGAGTATCTCGAGCTGATTTCAAGCTTGTTTTGGTGTTGTGGAATTGTAGTGGTGCTTGGTGATGGTCGAAATTTGATTTCCATTTGGTGGTGTAAAAGTGCAGTGGTATTAGTGGAACCTTTCGTGTCGAGATTATCATGTGCTGTATTGTCAACATGTTTTATGTTAATAATGATTCATTTAGTATTTTGCAGCTTCTGATAACTCGAAGCAGAATAAGTGCTACATTATTGCTAGCAACCTTCTGTTTCCAGTTTTATTTTACAAGTGCTATTATAAATACCCTAAATTCAACTGTAACCTGTAATGCATCTAATGGATCTGTAATTCTAGGTGGACTGCCTGAACGTTTTTTGGTGCCATTCCATTCGGTGTCTTTTA
>VOMN01011507.1:0-34090 GCA_014899125.1 Orchestia grillus
CCGGAAAAACTGAACAAAAGTCATGGGGTAATATAGGGTAAGCTCTAAACTTTTAACGGTCACTACCCATTGCGCCGGTGGTGCATCCACAAATTGGCTGTAATCGACAGTAACTGTGCGAATGCAACAACCAAGGCAGCCACGTTTTTGACCGTAGACGGGTTGAACCAAATCGGAAATATTTTTCTTTGGGCGGACACCTCCGTGTTTTTTAAAATGAAAATATTTCTCATCGAAGAAATTCGGTAAACGTGTTCGTGTATCAGAGCGAGTGAACTGAAAGAAAGATGGAAAGGACCGCTACGTAGAGCCAAGTGAAGATTGTTGTTAAAAGAAGAGGGCTTCTTCTGTAGCATTGTATGATCATAACCGACTGATAACAGGCACATGAAGAGAGCTGTACAAGTCTTTTCATGGTCAGCTGCCGTCAGAAATTATTTATGGGAACATAAAAACACTGCTGAGCAATGAAACCGTGTGAGTAATTCGTGTAAATATAATTCGTACAAGTATTTTGTTCTTACCACATTGGTTAATCCTGTTTATTAAACCCAAACTCATATGATCACATCACGATTTTCGAAAGGAAAACGCTTCCGAAAAACGGAAGAACATGCCTCAATCTAATAGAGTCTTACGAATTATGGGTAACATTGGAGGCTTATTACTTCACAGTTGATAAAATAGGCTGAACAAACAAGCTGATCCCAAGTAGACGATACAAGCGAAAGTGAGGTGAAACAAGTATTTGGATAGTTTAAAAGTTCATGGAATTATAGTTTCTGAAGAAATAAAACTGTGACACATCAAAAGCGCATATATACATTGACAAACACGATTGATCATCGGATATGTAATATTTTATTCAGTAATGAAATTAATAGATAATTCAATAAACACATAGTGAACAAAGTACGTGGATACCTTCTAAAACAAGCTTTAAATGTGAGATTTCAGGAAGTTTGCAACAGCTAAATATACTAGAAACTTCCAGAAAAATTAAAATGGTATACAATGTACGGGTATCAATAGTTAGTTTCACATTAGAAGCTTGTCTAAAACCACTACAATATGCTATAGCAAAGGAAGTTATCAAAGGATGTGAAAGATGGTATTATTTCTACTCTGTGAGGAAATAGAAGATACCTGGGACCATGGAATATTTTCCCCAAATGTGGTCAAAGAGGCGGTGGCAAACTATTCTGATGAAGGAATAAAGAAGTCCATCTCTCGATTCACAAAATGCTTTATGTATGCATATGAATTTGTGGTTTTATTAGACATATTTTGCCTTTTATATTTAAAAAAATTCAGTGCTCTTATTTTCTGGACATGTCTCGTACGGAGAGACGCATAAATACCGAGCGTAATAGAAGCATACATACGGTGCGACACTGTAAGTTTTTAGTAACGTGACTTAGTCGCCAGTTGTAGCTGAACGCACATGAGTCACTCTAATTTCATGCATATAATTTCTACTAAGAAGAATGAAAAGAAATCTTATTTACCATACATGAAACACGAACAATCACGTGAAATAAAACCTGAATGTGAATTAGGTTTGTGATACCCAAGCAGGGTGGATGGGTTGCCAAGCCCGACCAGCACAACACAAACAACTTAAAATTCGTCATGAACTTCAAGAAACTGAAACGCTTTGCTGAAAAATTAATGAAGACATACACCGGGAGAAATTATGCGGACAAGTAGAAAATTAAATCATAAATAGTTATTTCAAAATATTCTTGTGAACATACATAACGCGGCTGGACTAATGGGTTTAGTAGCAACTGTGGGATTCAAATATTCTGCTTGTAACTTACTGAACTCTGCTGCATGATTGGAGAACGCATTTGCTAGAGTATAAAAAGTAAGTAACTGCGAATTATGAGGCAGAACTTAGTGTTACTTTAGATATTATGAGCCAGTCTGCTACGATAATACGTGGTTTCATTGCATCGTCATTTTTTCCTGAGTGATAATCATAATCATATATTTAGAGCAATTAAGACCGTAGTTATTTAACATCGTGTAGTCTGGCATTTACCAACTACATGGTCTGCATGGATTAGGGATACACTGCGCTTTATTTTCGCTACCTGTGCACCAAACTAAACCAGTTCTCTCGCCCGTCGTAGAACTTCTCAAAAATGATATCGGATCGAGGAGAACAAATGTTTTACGAGCTAATGAAAGTGAATCATAGGTGGCCACACAAGACTAACATTAACCATTATATAAATGGGCAAAATTAAATCTTCCGATGGTTCAATCTTGGATTGTATTAGATTTAAGTAACGCAGAAATTATCGTTTACTAATTTTTGTTCGGTATGAGTTTAAATGAACTGAACAAAACTATTGTAGGAGTCTCATATCACTGTGGGATAACAACTAACTCTTACATCATATATGACCCTTGTTTGATGGGAGCCATTAAACTACTATCAATGATGATGATGATGATAGCTTACTAAATTGTATTTTATGCATTTTATTGACAGCACTTCCCTTTTCGGTGAAAAATTACCGTAGGCCTTCGGCCAGCGTAAATGAAATTTGAACATGAAGTCTTGAGAATTTATAAAAATCAAAAATAAAATCTTCTTAACTGCCAAGCGCTCATTGTACCGCAGAACTGTCCCAGTATAAAATCTTGATCCACAGTTTAGATTACATCCCAAGGGGATGGTGAGCAGAAAAGACAGACGGTCTTTTGGCCATCGTTTTTAAAACCACATTTTCTTTACGATTCACATAAGAATATCATTGAATTGTTAAAGAATTTCACAAAACTAAAAATTTCGCGTCCTTCAGATTTTAATCATATCAATGAACCCAACCAGCAATTAAAAAACAAAACACGTACGTGTTCCACATTTGATTTACTGCACATATTTGACCGTCGCTCTACCCCATCTTGAATTCTCTACAGAACACAAACCTGCACCGGATCACTCGTCGGGAATTTTGATGGTGGCGTCGTCGATGCCTTGCTGCACGTCCCTCGGGTCCTGGTTGTCCACTGTGCACCCGATGCTTTTGGCAGTCCCCAGGATCTCCTTGACCGTCCCCGCGAAGTACCGCGCGCCGGACCTGAACCGCATGGTCCGCGCGATGTCGATGACGTCGTCCAGGGAAATGTTCCCTTTGTGCTTTATGTTCTTCACCTGAAAAATGAGGGAGTGTTTTCAGCAGAGTAGGAAGTGAGAGTGATTCGAATTGCTCAATCACCGATGCTCCATATTTTTTAAATGGAAAACTAAGGATTGTTATCAGAATTCATTTGACAACACACATTATTTTCTCCAATCATTCCTTCGCATCTGATTTTATAGAAAAGAATCAAATAATATCAGAAATGTACACTGAATGGATGTTCCCAGATGTGTAGATGCCTGTGCTTCGACAGCGAGAGGTAACCTCAAAATAAAGCAGTTTCTATAACAATAACACTGCTGAGCAACGTTGTTTTGAAATTTTACTTGGTTCTTACAGAACTTGAATTATCTTAGAATTGTAGTTAGAACTGAGGTATGAGGAAACGATGACCGAAACAAAAAATCACACATGTAATGAAACTTTTCTCATGTGTTTTAAGCATGGACGATCAGTAGTGCATCCCTGGCGAATGAAAATTTGAAAAATGTTCCTAGAGCGCAAAGCGACTGCCGTGCATCAAAGGCAAACATGTATGTACGAATAAAAAGATTGTTTTTTATTCCTACTTACAATTTCAATGACGTCGTACACACAAATATTCCATTTGAGAACCTTAACTGCTTTCATGAGCTAGAAGTACAGAATGTATGCCATTAAAATGGAACTGAATCAAAGTACACAGTTGGATGCAGAACTCTAGTTTACGAATGGCTAAAGAAAAGCTTTAGTTTCAAATTAATTGATTATTCTGTGAAGCATTAGCATTATACAATAAAACATTGAACAACATATGAATCTGACAAGTAACGGAATAAAAGTAAATTTGGTGGAGAAACATTAACACTCTAACAAATATCTAACAAATATCTGAAAAAACAAAAGGTTGATGTTGTGCGTGTAATTAAAGAGATGCTGTAACTTCAGCTTTAAAAAAATAACATGCATTGACTAGTATTTGCAGCATCAAAAAACTAGAAACAATAAAGAAGCTTTACGATCGATTGATGGAGGCATAACTTTACACACAGAATAAAGTTCGCACGGACTACCATAAAAACACATTTTTTTACCTCGTTGCTTTCATGATACTTACACCAAGAAAACTTTAATAATAAAGCCGATTATAGCTAACTCCTTGATCACCCAAGCTCGTAATCCTACCTTCTTCCGGTCCCGAGGCGGCTCCTTGAGAGCACGAATCACCAAAGCGGACGCGGACGGCACCACCTCGACCCTGGCCTGTCTGTTCTGAATGGTGAGCTGCACCGTCACCTGATCCACACAAAAAAATAACTTATTAACGCTAAAATCTGAAAAATACCTCAGTGACATCGTTGTACTTTTCATTAGTTTTGGGTAATCTAGGAATCTTGATTATTAGTTTCACGATCCCTTTGACTCTCATCGAAAATAAATTGATAATTTTTGGAAACAGTGCGACCATCTTTCGGAAAACCCACACTACTATGAAAATTACGTTCAGAATTTTTATGAATGGTCGAAAGACTTGATTTCTTTTCACATACTCAAAAATCAATTTTATAACTGTTTCCAGTAACTCTACAACAGCAGCAACGACGTTTCTGTTCTGCACCATAGTAGCTGTATTCAGTATTGTTTTCGGCAAATATATTTCGTGATGACCTGTATGGCACGTATGATTTTTTCAGAACTTGTAGTGTGGAAGGAAGGGGGCGAGGGGTGCAGTAAAAATATTCATCATCAAACGAGCACAAAGGTTAGACGGTTAAATTCTTCGGTCGACAGGCGCCCCACGCCTTTTCGTTCCTGTCGAACAACTCCTCTCTCAACCTTCATCCTCACGTCTAGAGCAAGTGAAATGTGTAGCCATTTTTAGAATGCATTCTCTAAAAGAGGCGCTCATTGAGTGATAATGAAACCGGAAAAATTTACATCATTAAGGAAATAAACAATGAAAAAAATCTACAACTGCTGAGTAGGAAATTGCTGTACGGCAATATGACGAGCCTCAGAGTACAAGCAGGTAACGACTGCTTCCGATTGACGTTTTGTCCGGTGTGAACGTTGCCTAGAGTTCTTAATTGAGTAACCTCCGAGTGGCAGAGAAGCCATTCTTCAATCATAGCAATCATTGAGAGTGAATGGTCTTTTCTTGGACAATTATATTAAAGAGAGTCACAATTTCATTTTGAAGGGACTTGCATTCCCTTATTTCAACATAGGCTCAGTATGAACCAAACTTCGGTTATCATAAGCTCTTAGGAAAAAGAGCTTATGATGCGACAGAAGTTAGTCGCATCTTGTTTTTCGAGATCTGATTATTTACTACGTTCATCAATCGGTTTCCAAAACTGAGACCGAATTTTAGGTTATATGTAAGTGCTGAACAGTGAACAGTATCTGTCTTCATTCAGAGCTGGCAAGGTAATGACTTGTTTCTTAGTTGCTTCAAAAAGATGGAACTTAAGTAGGACGTCTTGGAATGACAAAAAGGGGCTACTGCATTTGTTCGGGCTTAGCAACACTCAGAGAGAAGGAAGTAGTAGAACTCGCCGCTCTTTCATACCGCACTCTTTTACTGGTTTACCAACAACGGAAACAATCCGGAACGTAAGGCAATTCAAAGAAAAAAAGAGTGGTCGGAGGAAATTCTAACCGACAGGGACAGCCACTGTGTGTCCTGAATTGCTGACTGGAATCGCCTTGCATCAATAATGGCCTTTCTGCTGTTTCTGAACGAACTCTTCGCACAGAACTACATACAGCGGATACATGAAGCTTAGTGGTTCTTGAACGACGGATGTTAACTCCTAGCCACAAAAACACTCATTTAAACTGGGGCAAATCCCACACACATTGGACAGTAGAGGAGTGGAGGAACGTCATGTGGACAGATGGATCACGATTCTGTCTCTATAGCAATAATGCCCGCCGTCGAGTTCATCGAAGACTTCATTAAGAATTCAACGAAACCTATGTGGTGCAAGGAGCAGTGCAACGAGCGATGCAAGGAAGAGGGAGTCTGTCATTTTTAGGGCTGTGTGGGACTTTGAATTCAGGTATCCGTCAAACTGAACCAGCATGGCTGTATTGAGCTGCTTGATAACCAAGTTTCACCATTTCCACAATATCTAAATTAAGAAAGACATGTTTCGTCTATCTTTCAGGATAACAACTGCCGGGTGCATCGGACTAGAAGTGCCACTATTTGGCATGACAGTCATTTGGGATATGCCAGACATTTATATTGATCAGCTAAGTCCCAAGACTTGGACCTTGGAGATAATTTGTGGGACGACCTAAAACGATAAGTTAGACGTTGAGAAGATCGTCCATGGACCGTGGCTGCACCAAGGGATCAATTGATACAAGGGTGGTTTAAAATCGACCAGGTGTTCATTAGGACACTTGTAGACTCAATGCCGTGCAGAATTGCCGCCGTCATTCGTGTTCGTGGAGGTCATACGCCATATTAGTAGGAGGTAACTAATTTTTTATTTTTGTTTGGGGAGAATGTTTTGGTTGAATACTTTTGTTCTGCGCCGTATATGTATTGTGGGTATATGAGACACACAATACATATACGGCACACCGACACCAGCTTGTTATCAAAATGATAAAAAAATCTATTACAGTATACAAAATAGTAGCGATATGCCTCAAAACATGATAATGGGGCTTCTAGACATACACCAATAAATGAGAATTTTGATATCTTAGTGTTATACTTTTACAAATTTGCACCTAGAGGTAGTAACACAACCTGTGATACAAACCATTTGGGAATCAGGTCAACTCTGTGCGCAAATGAAAAACCTTTCTTCGCAATTCTAGCGGGTGATCTCGAAATTTTAGATTCACAAGTTTTCATTGTTATCGATAATTTTTCACGAGACTTTTTTGCAACGAAGTTTGCGGCAACGAGCATCTGGGTTCTGAATTGCGGCAAGCGAGGCGTAACCCAGTGGCAAGCATGTAGCGAGTGTGTGTAAGTAATCTCGAAAAGAGCGAACTGCATTCTCACCTGTTACTTCACAGTAGCAAATAGAAACAACCTTTGAAAAAATTATTCCAATTACAGCTGGCACGATTTTTTTTTCTCCCGTCACTGATTTTAATTTCGGCCGCGTCTCTAGTGCTGACACCACTGAACTGGCGCACATGCAAGCTAAAAGTGGAAATATTATTCAAGTTACAGCATCAGAACGTAAGCTGCCTACGCACCTTAAGTCCCTTCCAGGCCTGGGTCGCCTTGCAGATGTCCTCTCCAACCTTCTTTGGAGAGAGTCCCAGCGGGCCCACTTTGGGAGCTATGGAAGACGTGGCCCCCACCTCCCCTCCCACTGCACGCATCTTCACTGAAGGCGACAAAATTTATAAAATAAAACTTCAGCGCTAGAATCAACAATGAACTCGGCGCCGATTTGCAACACATTGAGTGAAATTTTCGAATCACGAATGAATAAGCGCTGATTTTTATTTGTATTATCCATGTTTGATTCTCGGCCAAATGAAGATATCCACTCTAGAAGGGTGCAATGAGTGCTCCAAAATTACTATGCTGCAAAAGAAAGGAAACTACAGAATTTTATTTACATTAATATTCAATTTTCGATCTTACTAAATTCTTTAAAGTCAGGCACGATAATAAGACTCAAAAACGTATGGCGTATGAAACCAAAATACTTTACTACATACGAAATCGTACGGAAAAATCAGATTGCATTGCATACGCAGCGCAAAGAATTTGTGAATTAAACAGTTCCATCCTAATGTATTGAAGAGAGTTATCGAAGTAAATGGTCACGATGAGGAATATGCATGTCATCGGACAAATATTTGATTAGCATAATAAGAGGAAGTAACAGTGAGAAAAACTTGACGACGATCACAGCGTGATCTCGCCTACGCTGTTGACAGCAGTCTCTTTCAGAGAGCGAGCGTTCTTACTATGCGCAATCAATCGGAAATCCAACGATCAAGCGTTTTATTGCTACATCAACAACGACAGGCAGAGATAGGAACGCCCGTGCCCAATCATAATGTTCCCACGGCTTTCGAGCATCACACTTGAAAATGAAATGAATAAACAAAGCTAAAGCATGGGAAGAACACCAAAAGTGATATTATATGCTGTAGGTTTGAGGCCATCGAACGATGCTTGTAATATATTTTGGCAATGAATTTTTCGTTTAATTGCAACAATAATTTCGATTCTTGTGGTATGAATAATGCCTCATAACAAGTATGGGCTTAAGATGTTGAATCCATACCTTTAAGTTAGATGAAGTTAATTTTAAGTTTTACTATTTCTGCTTTAAAAATAAGCGCTGCGCATATAATTCGTACAATATGCGCTGCATGACGATTTTATGAAAGGCTTCAATGCAATGGTGATTGGATTTTTCGTGTTCGAAAAGAAACTTTTCTAACTGAATATTCAGTGGGACGTTAGCTCAAGAGTGTAAGCTGATGATAGCTTTAATAGGAATCGAAAGGCGTTGAGAGTGATTGCAACTTCTACCGCGATAATAACCATAAATTTAAATAAATATATATTTTAACTGCCCACGACGGCGATAAACGAACAATTAGATCTTTTAGTCTCTTGAGATTATGGAAAGTAAAACTCGGTTTCACGCATCTGCATTGGCTTATAGGGTAGGATAATAAGGTTCGAATAAAATTTTGTCTAGTAACGTACGTAGCACGTGGACCCAATGAAAGATTCAGTTATGCACACATGAGACTCACCGATACTGATGGCAGTTGGATCAAACTTGGGAGGCATCCTGGCTGATGTTCTGTGTGCTTATTACTACTGAAATAAAACTAAGGAGAGTAACGATGCAATACGAACTGGATAAAACTTCAGTAGTGCACGTGTTACACCAAGATGAGCAAAAACAGGAATGAGATGGCAGTGCGCGAGACCGGGCTCTCTTATAAATAGACGTTAAAAGGAGGCACGAGTTGAGGGAAGAAAACGCGATCCCTCAGCATCAAGGGGAGCTATGACATCCTAATTAGTAGATATTATGAGAGACGCCAAAAACCGTATTAGGGGTGATGGTTTGAAGTTCTTCAAACAGGAATGTCAAATAAGGAAATTTTACCAGTGAGGTTTCGAAGAACGGCAGCCAAGGGCAAAAAAATGCATGAAAACCATTCCGCTTCAGAATATAACTTCTAAGAGGAAGCAGCAAAAGAATGATCATACTTTAGCATAAGTTTGTCGAAGTAAAGGGCCAGCAACATTCTTCAAAGTGAAAAAAATTGTTTCCAACTTTAACACAAAACTGAATTCGCAAAATGCTTTGCGGACAAATGCGGTCTAGCTTTTGCTCACAGACTAAAGAAGGAAAACAAATTTTTGGGCTATGGAAACTCTCAAGTTTCTATCTTGAGGAAGGAAATAGATCTATCTTATTAGATGGGCGGTTAGATGAAAATAAAATCAACTTTTTTATGGTAGGAAGCTTTCACAAAAGATGGGTCTTCTGCCACCATCAAGCTGGAGACTTGAGAGTCCCTGGTGCCCGAACTTGGTTCCCGCACGCTTAGCTAAATTACTTGTTAGAACCACGCTCTGAGGTTGCTGAAGCATGCTGCTGAAGTGCTGAAATTTGAGTATTACTTTGGGAACTATTGAATTTAGGTTCCCAAATTGGGAAGTCTCAAAGTTGTCCACACTTACGGCTAGGACAGCGATTATTATCTAATCCTTTTTTCCACGCCTGCACCTGTAATAATTTTTACTGTATCATCGATTCCCTTACAAATTTATCGCTACACAAGGAAAAGAAAAGAAATATTTGATAAATTTGACCAACAATATTTATTTCATTAATTAACTTTTTATCCCATTTCCTGGATATCTTACACTGTATACTTCCCGAAGCGGCGAAATGCTATTTCACATTCCCAAATGGAAGCGGACACCCGTGGTTGTGAAGCCTGGTCTAGAGCATCGAGGTCAGAACTCAGAATTGCAGTTAATAGACCTTAATTAGGAACTATGCAGTTACAGCTCCAACAGCCCATTTAACAGCTGGTCATTACATGATGTGGACATGGAAAATATTTTCAGAAAAAATATTTTCATGAATGGAAATCGGGTTAAGAGGATCCTTGACAAAACTGAAATTAACTTAATAGAGAGAATTAATTAAATTTCCCACGATTTTACGTTCGTAAAATTTTCAAACATTGCAGCATAAGTAATGCTATATTATGAACATTTGAAGAGAACACATACAATTGAAAAAGCCTGTTGACAATCAAGAGTTACTTTAGTACAAACCCAGTTCAAAAGTCATCATCGAGTTCTGCTACCCGTTCATATACTTAAATTTCGGCGCCTCAGTATTTGCTCGGTGATGAACAAACGCTGATGAATACCTCTGACGTCAGCTTCTTAACTGCATGTTAAAGCAAAGTTAGCGGTCAGGCTTTTGCAGCATATTGAACTTTCATTCTTTCAAATACAGAAGCTGACCTGGAATTAGTGATCTTTAGATTTCTCTAAAAAAATTCTCACGCGACATTAGTCTCATTATTTGAGAATTGTTAGCACCCGCAAGATTGAAACGATCTGTACTCTAAAGAGGCCTAATTACAAGAAGTTAGGAATAGGTGAAAAACTACCTGAACACGCATGTCAGACTATCACATTTTGCAGTTCCGAAGAAAAGTTTGAGACCACTTGAAAAATGGCCAAAAAATATATTGTGCGGAGTTAAATCTTAGCAAGGCTCCACGTAGAGTGGACAAAACGTTTCCTGGGCATGCAATTTCATGAAAATAACGCTTAAACTGAAACAGGCTGTTTCACAGCAGATCAAAAGTTCAAAATAACACTTAAAAAAAAGAAAAAAACGAAAGCCCCGCGGAACAAAAGTCAAAGTTCCACATATGAGTTCAATTATCAGTAAATATACCGTTATTGTTGATCCCATCAAAATTCGCTACGCCGTTTGATGTAAGCATTTCCATGAGGTGAGTGGGAACAGTTCTCCAAGTGCTGAAAACGGCTACACGGAGGCTACCTGTTGTCAATTTTCGTACACTTTCCCCGCCCCCCATCCCCGAAGGCTCTCCAGGGGATCAAGATCAGGAGAACGCCCGCGACGGTCCAAAAGAGTGATGTTATTCTCCTGGATGAAGTCTCGTGCCCCGCGGACATTGTGTACTGTATCATCGACTTGCAGAAAAATCTAGTCGTTACCAAATAGACGAGAGATGCTCTCTGTAACATCTGGACATAGCCAGTGGTCGTTTGATGCCCCTGCACCTACTGAAGCTTTGTTCTACTAAAGGAAAAAGTGCTTCAGACCATTATGGCAGCCTTCCACTACGGCGAGTAGAAAACATCTCATAAGGGGTCTTCTTTTCATGCCAGTAACATGGAAACCATCAGGACCAAGAAAGTTAAATTTCTTCTCATTGGAGGATAAATAAAACTTTTTTCCACCCTTCAATATTCCTCTTCTCTGGCGCTCTTTAGCAAATTCCAAACGTTCGAGTGGTGCTCAAGGAGACGAGGCCTTAGAAGTTTTTTTTTGGCCCCCTTCAGCCGCAGATGCCGTCTGATGGCTATGGGGCTGCAATCGGCACCCTCCATTAACGGCCTCAAGTTGAGCCAAGGACCATGCCGTGTCTTAACGGGCAGCCTATTGGATTCTTCGGATAAGTGATTCTTCTTCGGATAAGTGATGGCGATATTTTTTTGGATCTTCCACTTGAATCTTTTGTTCTGTAAGCCTCACGATCATTTGAGAAATTCCAAATGAATGCCCGAGCGCGTCCAACCTCAGCAGCGATAGTGTGCTGAAAGGGATCGTGCTTATTCAGTTCAACAACTCGACCACGTTCAAAAAGGAATTTTTTTTGCCTTTGCCAGCAGACCGCCATGACAGTGCGACTATTTGGCAACCTCCAAATGTCCCAAATGGAGCCTCATCAGGAGAAATTAAGCTATTACAATCTATAGGCAGGAGACCATTTTCTACATTTTACAAAATGTTGTCCGTCCCAAACATTCTTTTCGGACAGAAGAGGCTTCTTCGCAACTTCCCTAGAATTGAAGCCAAAAAGTCGTCTTCTCACAGCGCGAGATGAGGCGATCACTTCAGCTTCATTCCATTCTTCGGTCCTCGGCAAGCTGAGGAGTTTTGGTCGTGCGATTCTTCAGCTGAGATAACTGAAACCCGATATTGGCGTTCAGTGGATACTTATGGACATGCAGGTGACGTTCTCACATTAAAATTACTTGCATCATTTATCGTTTCAAAATTGTACACACAGCGGATCCTGATGTGATTTTTTACTACCTCTTCACACGTTGAACTCTTTAAGGAGAGCTACAGTCACAGGAAGATGAAGTTCAGCAGTGTCATACCTGATCCGTAAAAATTCAAATTTATTTCAAGTCTGACTCATTTTGGCCACGACTGCACACTGAGCAGTGTCATAGGACCGCCAGCAAGAAACTAACTCGTTTGGAAAATTAGTACCAGCTACACATGAAAGTTGTGTTAAATTAGCACAGTTACCTCGCTACACCCATACATCACGCGAAGAGGACAGCTTTGAAATCAAAATATAAACTCGCACAGCTAAATGAAAAGGGAAGACGACAACGCAAGTTTTCATATTATATTATTTAGTTGCCGTGGTGGCGTTCAATAACACAAAAATTACCTTTATAAACTCAAAGAATTCTACTACCTTCTGAAAAGTACCTACATTTATGAAATGCATTTTAACACCGGTTCACGTACGATTAGGCTGAGGGCTATTAATTTAGTCCAAGTTTTCTACATAGCAACTGGACTCAATTACTTCTCATGGGAAGAATTATTCTAGTTTTTGTACACATAGTTTTGGTCGAACTTTTTCGAAGGGAATAATCACAAAAACTAGCTGCATGTACAGGATTATATTTATCAAAATTATATCTCATAGTAGGCGAACTTCATGAAATTAATGTGAACGCAATTGAAGAAAAAATCTAACAGCAGTCAAGCAGTAATAGATTCGAAAAATGGTAACTCGCCAACATCCAAAATTAAGGTCTCTGTCAAATGAAGCAGCCGAAACTACGTTTCTGTATTTTTCTTCGATAGTCGACAAAAAAGTTACTACAACTCTATACAGAAGGGACAAAAACTAACATATTTTTATCTGTAAACAGCCTCGAACTTGTATGTCGCAGTCTAACTCCAAATTATGCAGGGAAATACAAGAGTTCTTTGAGATGTTTGAGATGTGTATTCAGAAGAGAAGAACCTTGCGGACTCGTAATATCCCTAAAAAACTCACACCAAAATGCCAGACCTGAAAGTAGCTGTCTATACATATGCAAGGAATTAGACGCTATGATAGCCACTGGAAAATACATTCCAGCGAACTCGTAAAAGCTTTCTTGAGCACTTTCAGATTAGAAAAGGCACTTCAGAAACACGACTTCCTTATCTGACAATCAAATGCCCACCCATCAACCACATCCTAGACCAGAGATTCACACATTCAAATCGACGTCCACCAATATGAGACTCCCCTAAATAGACAAGAAAACTTCCAGCTAATTAAGAAACTGTTCCTTCGCGCATCACCTAACCTATTACCCACGGGATATACACGTTATATCCACTTTCCACAGGTGTAACAAGAGTACATTCAAGAGAAAATGTATTGTACAAAAATAGTAACCCGGAGACCCTAAAAATTTTAGAAATCAGAACGATACAAATTAAGAGTCCCACGCAAATTTCTACCACATCTTCAGCATCTCATCGTAACACAGCTATTTACAAAATATATGATCACTTCAGATCCTTTTGCTATAGTAATACCAAATAATGAACAGGTTTTACATAGAGCTCCACTGTATTCAGATTCAGGAAACTGTGAATTTCACGTACAATAAATAATTCTAAATTCATATTCTCACCATAATACTCAAGTAAAACGAGGAATATTCTTCAAACTCCATCGTCTTAAAAAGTTTTCTCCGGCGAAGCTAAAATATGAATGAAACAATCCAAAATTTCATCTTTTTAAGCTTTTTGGCGGTCATGTTCACACGTATAATAATTTAGAATAAATAAAAGTGTCTAGAAAGTATCGAATATAGGTTTTTCACTAGTAAGTCCAATAGCGCAGCATAACGGATAAAAAATCCCTGCATTCTATAGTTTCAAACTCAGTTAGTAAAAGCGTTGAACAAGCCGAGCGGCATGAACGAAATTGAACTGAGGGTTGAACCACACTAGATATCGCAAACGCGCTAACACTCGTATCTTGACTTTCCTCCACAGGATAAAGAATGAAAATAAACTACAAAACTGGACGAGAACAAACAAAGTCGTATCATTTTAGCTTAAAGGATAGTTCTCTTCCGAGAACAAAAAGCCTGGCATTTCCTTGGGCCTACTGACACGGCAGTACATAGACAGCGAGAAACAACTTGTGACATTGAGAACATGCCACTGAACAGTTACAACGAATTCACAACAGTTAGTAAATGCTCGCTGGTGAAGAAGCATTTAGCGCAACGGTATGTTTTAACGATAACAATTTCAAGTAAATGAGTGCTTCTCATAGTGAGGTCTGCAGTCTTCTAGGGCACAGTGAAGGGGTCAGCACATCCCATTGTTAATTAAAAGGACTTTCACATGTAAGGTATATATAGACCGAAGTTAAAAAGCCACCATTATAGATTTATCTATCGACTGTCACTGGACCGCAAGCCAAATAAATATTGCAAAAAGGTGCCATACAAAATTCTTATACCAGGTCAAGAACCACTGAAATAAATCCAGCATAAATGAAAGAGAATCTCGGTTGAAGCAACGCGCCTCCTGTGTTTAGCTGCAAGAACGCCGATGTGCACAAGTGGGTGCGATAGCTTTAGTGACTACGGCCGTTTGATTTTGGCGAGGAGCGCTGCCCTTTTCTCCGTGTTTTGGAAGAGAGCCCTGATGAGGGCCTTGGCCTGGTCAGGAGTGAAGTAGAGAGCAAGGGGTCCTGAACCCTCAGCCCAGCGGTCCTCGAGCTGCCGTAGACTGGCGCCTAGAACCACCATCAGCTCCAGGAACTTGCCCCACTGCCGCACTCCACAGAGACCTTCTTTGGGCATTGGGGCCGCGCCCGGCACGTGCTTTGGAGCATCGACCGCCGGTGTCGGGGTGTTCTGGTCAACAGTTTTTCGATTCATGTTGAAATAGGCTAATCAACTTGAAATGTAGCATGCACTATAGAAGTCTTTCTCAAAACTCTACTTTCACAATTCTTTCCGTTCTTGCAAGACTATATGATGAACATAAGAGTAATTCAACATTCCTCGCTACGTCATTCAGGAGAGTCCCCAGGTGCATGGCGGAATCGTGACATAGCGAGTGGACCAAAAATGAAATAGAGCAGCAATGACATTATCGAAGTTATTCATACAAATCATAGATAAGTAATAACAAAAATGAAAATACTCAGTAACAGAACATACATACTAATGAAATTCAAAACAACTGAATGATATTTCAAAACAAATTAACTCTACACAGGACCCCGGTCAAGAATTCTTCATGCTCTAGTTAATGTAGTACCCTTATAATCCTATTGTTTCGTTGACACAAAGGATAAGATTCCTGAATTTTTACGAAACGACGTAAATTACTTGAATACGTGTGGCCAGTGTGGTGCCATCTAACGTGCAGGGAGCGAGCGCCACCTACGCGTTGCAGAGCATAAGGGTATATCCTTTCGTATAGATAAATTATGTAGCCTCACTACCTAACAGTAACATTACAGAGCACACAACCACCCGATATTGTAAGCAAACTTCTAAGTAATTCAGTCGGCTAGAATTACGAGATCAGATTATTTCCATACTCGCTATGACCGAGTCAACTGGGCAAGGAAAAAGCAAACCCTACAAACAACTGCTGAAACTAACCGGGAAGAGCGCAGGGGCGCCGTCTTTGAGCAGCATAAAGGTGGCGGTGAGAGCCTGGGCAGACGCCTCCGAGATGTCCTCCAGTCCCAGTGTCCGGTCGATCAGCTCGCGCACCACCGAGTTCAACAAAGTACCTGTTCAATCCAACATCTGTGCTGCAATCACCACCATCGAAACTACCATATCACTTCACAAATACAACCCAACTTTTGTCACAGCTGTATACATTTCTGTCGACAAAAATAGGTAGAGCACTCATAGTTGTTTCAGAACGTTACAATCACGCAGGTTTTTTCCCTTACACAGTTCATGAATGAAATCAGTTTTGGGGTCAATTTTACTCCAAATACACGAGCGGGTCACATGACAGCAGCGTCGCCTACTGACTCCAAACTCCCGTCTGACTTTTTCGCCGGAGCATCTATAATTACCCATGATTTTCAACTCCTAAGTATTTTAATCAATTATGTTATAAATTTAAAGATGGGGCGGCGACAGAGTTACACTGGGAAGTTAATTACACAAATTAGAGCACAGTTACCCATAGCCTTGTGGTAGACGGAGTGGGGCAGCACCTCATGCCACACGTTCCGGAGCTGCTGCAGCTGGTGGAGACACTGACGCACGCCGCTGTTTGAAGGCACTTCACCGAATCCTGTACAAGTTGTAAGAATGTGAACTCTTCCAAACAAAATGTTGTACGGCGATAATTAATGTGTCGATGCATAAAAAACAGTTGCACACTATCTTATGTAACTATAAACACAAGTTTATCTCGTGTAATTATAAACACAAGTTCACACGCATACTACTAGTAATTCTACATACTGGCATACATTACGAAACATGAATAGGTTCAAACAGCGCGGCTTTTTTAGTGACATGAAAAAGTGTTCCATGTCGAAAATTTTACTGCTTTTCATCGGTTCGTTAATGAATGATGAAAACAACTGATATCCTACACACTTTTGGAAAGAGAATTCCACCAATGATAGAGCTTGTGTGGAATATTTTATGTCTCGGTGTACCAACCCTTTACAACGATGACATGGAACTTGGCTATTCTGCACATCACAGCTGTACTACGATGATGCGTAAGTCCGTATTCATTTTCTGGTATAGGATATTAGCCGAAAATTAGTTCAGTTATTAATAATTTCCTAACCAAGCACTCTCTTAGAAAAATAGTAGAGAATTAGGCCATACATACCGCCGAAACATTAACTTCAGTCCACCAAACGGGTTCAGCGAACCAATTTCAGTTGTCTCGCTCATCTTTTTCTACTTTTTACATTATTAGATCAGCTTATTTCTCATGCCCATATTGTAGTAGGAAAGCGGTAGTGAATAAAAGTTAACTGTGAAGAATATTTGGTAATTGGTGATAATGCAGTTTGCCTGCTAGATCAAGGATTGAGGTATCTAAAGCCAACCTTGGGCCTGACCGATGGTATCGAGCAGAGCTTTCTTGTGGGCCTGCATGGCTTTACAGAAGATGTCGGACCCTGTCTGGGTGATCTCGTACGCCAGGTCAGTGTAGGTGACAGCGCATGAGCCTGAGTCTCGCAGGGCCGCGGGAAGTCTGCAAACACCGTCCATACAAAACATTCATTTCCAAATTAACGGCTCATTCTTAAGATTATTATTGACACATACATGCACCGGGGGATTTTTGATGACGGGATTAAAAAAAAACACTAGCTTCTACTAAATAGAACAGATTTTTTAAAATTATTCATTGATCAAATTCTGACACATACTAGTTTTATTTGATATCATTGTATCCTTGAATGATACATAAAAAGAAGAGTTTACAATGATAAGCCGTAAAGAGTGATTTTTAATGATGGGGCCAAAAAATCTATAATAACTTAGGTAAATATTAAAAGTTCATTGCGTGTTAAAACTCGTAAGAAACTGCTAATCATATTCGCTAATACTAACTATCCTTGAAGATTGAGTGGTTTAAGTAAATATAACTAGCAGCTTTCTACGAGTTTTAACACTCAATGAAGTAGGACAACTTTTAAAATAAAGGAACGATTTTAAAAACTGAACAGTAACAGAATCCTGAGACTTGCAAGTTGTATTTCAATTACTTTTTTTATACGATTTCTTCATGTGCAGAGGCTGTTCATTATGGCACTAGTGAGTACTGGTCCAATTCATCGGATTTCTGCCTGGAGTTGGTGTAAATCTGTCGGCTTATCACGGTAAACTTTCCATTTATGTATCTCCTAAGGATACAATGATATCAAATAAAACTGGGACGTCTCTGAATTTCATAGATGCTTCGTTTTAAAAATTCGTTCACTGTAATATGTGTTGATGAAGGTTCATTTCTCTCCCCTCATTAAAAATAACCCCCGTACATTGCTCAGCTCTGATCCATTGGAACAATCATAACTCATGCTACAAGTGCCTGGCTCTTCGTTCTGATGCATAAGGAAATTAATGTTACCGGGAACCATGCAAGCAGAAGCTAGATGAAAACATACCTGCTTTTGTACTGATGACCGAGTAAATAACAGTGAGTGGAGATGTACATGCTGTTGTTGTGCACCAGGGCTGAAAGAAATTGAAGCTCATCAGTTCGCCCTTATCAATACATCGGCTGTGCTTCTATACTTCTAAGGAAGGCTTCCTGAAACGCCCGACTGCGTCATTTACAGCCCTAACACGCTCGTTACTGTGCACAGCAGCTATGTATGGCAAACTTCTCTACCAGTAGTGTACGCAAATGATCACTTTTTCTTCTTTCAACTACAATAAACTGAAGTATCGCATGCCCAAGCTCCATTTGCCCAGCATCAGGGGTCAGGCCTTCAACTGTCCACATCGCTGATTTATGGTTTGAGCTACGCTACGTGACAATTTTAAGCTATCAAGCAACACCACAACAAAATTATCATTTCATTGGGGAAACTATACCTAGTCATGTTTAAGCCTCAAGAATTCTTAACGAGGCTTTAGATATAATCCAGTCAGTTCGTAACAATAAAAACGCGCACGAAGTGAAGAAGCAACAGACCTGCGTGCTGAGGGATGGTGTCGAGAGTGTGGGCGTGGACAACAGGCGTGACGCTCTGGTAGAGCGTGAGCATGTTGCGCACCGTGCACACCAGTCGTCCTGCGTAAGGAGCGCTGCTGCTGCACGCTTCCTCCAAGCTCTCGTACAGCAGGTCCACAAACTCCACTATGCTTTTGCTGCAAACAAAGTAAGCATTAGGAACGGATTTAAGCGTAAGTCGGTCCAGAACCGACGTTTCTTCATTAATTCTTTAACAGTGTATCAGATACTGTTTGGAATGTTTCTTCATCAATTTTTTGTAAAAGTGTATCAGCTATTATCTCAAATACGTTTCTTCATCAAATCTTTACCAAAGTGTACCAGCTATTGTCTCAAACATGCCGAGTACTACAGTACTAATGTCAACCAAATTTTAAATGATCAGTTTGCTACATATTCAAAAATGGTATGCAAGACCAGACTAAGCAGACTACAGTCTGTAATGCTATAAATGCATCAAAGTAAGGAACTGAATTACAAACTATAGAAATATCTCGATAAACCAAACGTGACATTTCAAGCAATTTAAAAAGTTCACAAATGAATAGTTACGAAAGCGTAAAATTGGAAAAGATGCTTAGTAAATCCATAAAATTGATCGACTTTATTTGATCACAATTTTTAATAATTGCAATAGTGAATATTGTTCATTAAATGTAATAATAATTAGCCATGAAAATCAAATGCTACCATTCATTTCAGCATCAAGACAATTTAATTCGAAACACCAATTCATTTATCGTGATTACAGGAAAAATAGGTACAACCCTCGAGAGATAAGACCATTGCAAAGAGTAACGTGAAAATATTTATTGAATAGGCAGACAAAGTAACTTCAAATAAATAAAAAGATTAAAAAAATGAACACCCTATTTTTAAACGTTGAAGAACATTTAAACGTAGAGCGTCACCTGATTTTGCAGCGAGGCATGTGGAATGTTTTGGCAGATAGTAACTTTTCAAGCCGCAGCGTGCTTTTCTCCAGCTTCACTCCACTTTCGTCCTGAAAAATAGGGCACGCTTGAAGGGAACCTGTCGTCGCGGACCCAGTGTGCGTCAGTAATACTACTCTGTACCCCTTCATCTCCCATGTAAGAGGGATGGGCGTATACAAATCTAAGTAAAATATTTCGCGTTTTTAAATTTAGAAATATCGTAACGTTTCCGGGAAATACATACGAATAAAAACGTAAAAATTCAAACAGCTATTGCTATAATTCAAGATTAAAGTTTCACAGTCTCAAATTCAAGGATTCATGGTATTTTGTAAGAAATACAATCATTATAAAATTTCACGCAGATAACTTGAAATGCGGATCCACCAGCACCAAGAATTTTGCCCCCATACAGTGAAAAAGAAAATGCTTAAAGTAAGGACAGCTTCAGAGTACTTAAAATTACGATAGAATTAATTGCGTTCGAGGCTGATGCAACAAGCTCACGTCTCCGGATTGCGTTTCTCTAATGCATGAACTTCAGAGTAGCAATCATATAGACACATCAATTGTTAAACGCCGTGAACAACTGACAAAAAAACTGTTAACGGTTATTGCCCAAGTAGCCGTGGTGTATCCATACGGTCTGCGAAATCAACAGTGACCGTTTGAAACAACAACTGACAATGATCGTTCAAACTAAAACGTTCAGGCAGCACTAAAGTCAACTGAGCGACTCGTGATACATCAAAAAAGAACTCGCAATCAGGAATCCGAAAAAATTTGTTTCTTTATAAATTATGCTTGTATCTACAAGATTACACGGTTACAAGAAAAACCCACACCATTTATGCTTACGCATAAATAAAATTTTATGAAAAACAAAATGAGAGGAAACAACTTCGATAGCTACCGAAACAGTTCCAAAACTAACGAAAATACGCCACGGTTAAGCAGTGAGTGACAAGTGTGGAAACTGCGCTGTCTACCAAGTGAAGACACCGCGTAAATATGTTCCCAAGCATACGAGCATAAATATATAGAGAAGAAATGGGGCACCCACCTGAGGCAGCAAGTCCTGTGGCACAGCAGCAGCAGCAGTTAGTGGGCGGGGAGCATCAGACAGGTTAGTGAGGCACCAGGACACATTTCACGGGGCAGGGTTAGCAAATAGGGCCAACACCGCACGAGGTAACTCGCAAGTGAACACAAAAAATAGCATATCAAGGATATAGAAGGGTGATAGAATTTGTATTGAGAAGAATTCTCAAGAAGAGGTCTTTCACGTCCAGAAAGCGTGGCAATATAACCAGAAAGCGATTTCTTGTATAGAATATTAGAAAAGGGATAGGCAGAAAGAACAGACGTTTTAAGAACAGCTGAATGGGATTTAAAATGGGATTTATAAAATTTAGTTAAATTAAAGGTTTGAAACACTGTTCGAAGGAAAAAAATAAGCTCAGACCCACAGTGCCCATAAATGTGCAGGGGATCAACCACCCTTGCACTTACTAGGCTATCCACCCCGTATTATTACGTATACATTTGCTGACGGCATGAAGAGCATACAGAACTTATCAGTCCGAATACTTCACGAATAAGTAATTAAACACTAAGTACAAAACTATTAAGACGGCAATAGTTTATCAAATCGGTCACAAAAGACTGGCTACAGAGTCAATATTAAAAAATAAACGAACATCAGCAATTCATTTTCACGTGAGAAATGAAATGCATGGAACCCCTAAAAAGTAGACAATCACAACTAAGTTTAAACCTAACATGAAAAATGATGCAACTCTCCCCAAAAGTCATGCACTACTGCACAACGCACAACTCTGATCCACAGAATTTATGACACATTGCCGTCGATACTGAGAGGTAAAATGAATTGATTTCTACTCATTCTTGTTAATACTTCGAGTTAGAGACCAACTTTACATGAATAGGCTGATCCATTCAGTGTTAAATTCAATCATTGCACGATACTTCTTTTTTCTTTTCACTCCCTTCTAGATCAAAGCACTACAGTACTCTTCCCCAGCACGCTCGTTTCCGAAATTAATGAGAAGCGATATGCAGTAAATGGTTAGTCAAAAAACTGACAGCTAAGGGAAAGTAGAGGGTGTCCGTTATGAGCTTTGCTGGGACTCGAAGTTTCAAGTTATAGTTAAATATTTCAGGTTCGGAATGAAAGCTCACGCAAAAGAAAATTCAAACAACTCAATGAGAAAACTTGTTTCTCAGATTAAACTTTCACTCGTGGTCATTTTTCTGACGATAAGAACGATGACGATAAAATCTGTGAGCCTAAGAAAAATATTTCTAATTTCAAGAAACCGGACAGAAGCTCGCTAAGTACGCTATGATTTCACGCAAAACTCACGGCGTAAAAAATCAGTCTCAGTCGACCGGAAAGATTTATCAAGACGATTCAGGAAAGCACAGGCGCAACCAAAAATTCATCATGCCTGCCAGAACACCGCATATAAAAGGTGGAGCTGAGGAAACTCCATTAGGCGACAAAATTCTCTGCACTGCAGAAAATATTCCTATTAACTGCTGGACAATTAGTATTTTGTACGGGTGAAATTTAAGATCGTCGTGCAAACTGCGATGAAGCGAACGACGTGACACACCCAGCGATACAGCCTGTCCTCTAGCGGATTGTTTCGGACTAGCAAGAACTGCCGTTCTCCCTGTCTACATTTTCCGGAGTTCAACCTGAACGGAGACGACCAGGCGACTCCTGTTTCATCACAAATCCAGTGCTTCTAAATGCTGCAGCCCATCGGACTAAAGTGTTCTGATCTGGGACTGCATCTCAACGTCCGATATCAAAATTTCGACGGGAAAGACATTGAACCGTGACCACAGGTCGAAGACGAACACACGATGCTTTATGCTTCAACGCTCCACAACGATGGAAACTACATTGTCTGAGGAGTCTGCCAACGGTCACTTAAAGTTAACACCCCCTTTCGTCGCTAAGTACTAGCGGCTCAAACAACATGCGTTCCCTCTGCCCTACTGCGTATACTGAAAGCCATTCCTTACTAAACATTAATAGCGCGTAATGGCGTTTCCGCAATTGGAGCCGAGAAAAAGAAAGTCCCTTTTCTCTACGTTTTCGAGGTTTAACATGTCTATCTGTTCAAGCATAGGAGTAATATGTTGGAGAACAAAGTTTTCCATTGATTTGACTGTAGTTTTTCATTCAAATACAGGCAGGTCTAGAGCTCACCCACACGTTATGCCGTTGATAGCGTAAAGGAGAAAACATATTTCTGCCTAAAAAGCTCATGGGCCCTATCTAGGCACGACCTCAACGTTGTGGTCCGCATGTCTCACTGCATTTACAAGCATTGGGGAAGAGCGAGGCATGCGGCTCTCTTGAAACAGTGTGAGAAAAGACAAGAACATGCCAAATAAGAGCGAAACCTAGAGTTAAGCTTTTATTGTCAGCCAAATAATATTTGCATACGTTTATTGAAGCGTTAAAATACATGCAAATGCATGTATGGGTGTCTCCCACGCACCACCTATACATAAAATACGTACACGCCTGCGCCATCGTCGTAACAGGGAGAATAAATGAATATATTTTAAGCCAAAAAAATCTCAAATTCGATATTAATTAAGGACATCATTTAAATAGGTAAAATCTTGAGTGGTCGCTTTGAGCGCTACCAGGAGTAGGTCACCAGAGCGACAATTTTTTCAGGAAAATTCCAAAGTCAAAAATTCTCAAGCAAACCAGTCCCCATCGAGACAGCTGATACATGTTCTCCCATGGTTGATACGAGTAAACTGAACGATCTCTGTAGTCGCAGTCAAAATGAGGTATTATTAAAAAATATACATGCGAATAAAAAATATGTACCACTGTATTCTTGCCCAACTGATGGCAGCACTCATATTGGAATGTACAATCTTGCAACATAATTTGTAAATAAATGCATCGCAGTAAGCTACACAACGCTGTTATTTTCAGGTGCTATATAACTTTGAAAGAAGTCGGCACACACTCCATATTGGAAAGCGACTTCCGAGTCACAAAATTGCTACAAGGCATTGCAGCTTTCCTACACCTACATACGAGTACAGCCAACTTTGCCCGGCGATGAACTAGTCGAATCTAGTAACTTATGTTTGTTCACTCCCGAAAATATTTCACTTTATACATTGTCTCGATTTTAATGCTCTTCCCTCTCCCATTCATTCCAATAAACTTCGTTCTTTTACATCACTTGTCACAAACTTACCTCTTCTGCATTTACTCTCAATTTCTGCCAAGCGAACAGCTTTCAATATCCAAAACCTTTAATATCCGACTTGTCTAACTGTGACAGTACTGCCAAAACAAAAGTGACAGCTTGAAACTAGCAATACTTTTCAAGAGCTTATTTATACATACATATATTAGGTACTTATAGTTCATTGGCTGTTCGTAGACTTTAGAGAAATAACTAGCACCTGAATTATTAAAGGTGGGTAGTCGTCCTGCTCAGCGATGGTGACGGTGTTGTGCAGAGGCTGCCGTATCAGCTCCCGTGCTGTGTCTAGCAGATGAGCGCACGCGCGGTCACTAAATACAGAGTCCACATTGGCCGCATACTCCAAAATTGACTTTTCAGATTCGCTGTAAAAACCTGCCATGAAACGTGAAAAACACGGCGTGAGTCATTTCAATCTAAGCACTTCTGTTCTGCTGTAAACAGTAGACACAAAATTTAATTCAATACACTGTACTATGCACTCACAAACGAGACCACGCACTACTTGGAAGACAACCGCGACCTAGCAGCAAGAAAACACAACTACATCGCAGTGTGATGAGGTGAGACTGGTTGCATTACTGTGGAGGGCGGGTTTGATGCATATCACATCTTGAAGAACAATGGCATAGGCAAATTAACAATATTGGCAAAAGTTTGAACAAATATGAAGGTAACGTTAACAAAGGAAATGGTCATTGGGTCTAGTAAAAGTACAGTACACACGGAAAACACATCAAATAGGACAAAATAGAAGTGGATAGTTTTCCCTTTAGAAAAATGGTACTGTGAAAATATTCCATCATCTCCTCAGACATTGAAATCAGCGAGCGCTAAATGGCACGGCAGAAAAACTTTTTTAGACTCAAAAATCTGCTAAGGTGCTTGCTTAGGAGCCAGTGCTACAGCGGTTGCATGGATGCTTAGACTCTTACTTAGCTACCCTCTCTCTTTAATATTGAGAATTTTGTAGACATGTGATTATTATCCTTAACTGATAGGCAAACGATAAATAAAGTGCAACAAAAACCAAAAGTTTCAAATTTAATTTTGTAGCCGATAAAATCAGTAATGAATAGGAAGTGTACGGGGTTTTTCCTACTCGATCCTAGCTCAAAAAAAAATGTACTTCGACGTCCATGGACTATTAGAAAACGAATTATTTTCACCAGTTATTTAAACTTGAAAATAAACTGTAGTATAAAGAAACAAGCCATAATCCCAGTAGTACAAAACATACGACACCTCCACGCAAATCGAACAAATAGGCTGTGCCAACACGCCCTATCACGTACAACTAATTGCTTTACAAAACTAAAGAAAGGGCTCCTACGAGTACATGCCGAAACGGAAGAGCTCAAGAGAGGGCCACGAGAGTTGCCGCTTAGCGCAGGGAACACCTCAGCTCCCAGCAGCGACGGCACGTACCTATGGAGACGAGCATGGCATGGAAGGTCTGGGTGGCGTCGCGCACTGCATCGAACTGGCCGAGGTTTTTGCGGGAACACGGCACAGCGGCAGCCAGACACTCGCTGATCACCAGACTCGTGAAGCGCTCGCCAATCTGACAACGGAAGATTTATGAGCATTTCTTTTTTTGAAGAACGTAGCGTATGGCACAATTGACAAGTTCTCGACAGGAACGTAAATCAAACTGCTGCATGACATGCAGATGTCCCTCATAACACTAATGTCTTGGAAAAACATGATAGTAAGGCATCAAAATATGCTTAAGAAAAATATACATACGTAGTGACTACATACATCAACAGCATTCCTTCTACGTACCTATGCTAAAGCGATTTGACTATGATTGTCTTCCTTATTCATCAATTAAAAAATTTATTATAGACATAAATTGATCAGGACTTTAAATCTCTCACTGCTGAGGCTTATTGAGTCAAGACCTATTACCGAAATGGGAAATTACAAGCACACTAAAAAACTTTATAGGAAGTTACCACTTTATTTTACTTCGACGTGAGCAAATACCTTCACTTCAGACAAAAACAAACTTCATCATTAAGACTGACAGAATAAAACACGAGTGAATAATGTGATGCTGCTTAATGCAAGTTACCCAATTGCCTATCGCAGCCTTTGAACCTTCAATTATTCCAACAACACAATACTTCTAATAACGCTGTACGCAAATCCGGGTAATAACTTGTTTCTGTAGTACAATTCAGCTTCAAAATTTGAAAATGATTTTATTTCCGTGTATTAACGGCATAAAATCTCGTACAAGCGTCTTAAGAATTCACAATAACAAAGGATACTCACCCTAAGCGACAATTTAAGCATAGTAACTCGAGTAATTCAAATTTCCAAAGGGAAAAGCAGCAGATGGGTCGCAAACGCATTAATTCTACTCATATCATTCTCTTCAGATAAGCAATAGCTCCAAGTTGTCTGCAAAATTATTTGCGAGTAGTGCAAGATGAATGCAAACGTACTCTATACATTTGCATCCAACAAATGGTACAAACGGATGCAAATCCATCAAATGATCCGCACGTAACCTTCTACCTTTGTACAAAACAGCTCCGTTTAGTCGCGTCTCAGCAAAGAACTGGTACAACTCTAGAATATTGGTAATAGGAACTTGGCTGACAAAAATATTGAATCAAGTGACGAGAATGCAGTAAGCTATAACAATTAAGATGATCTCATCATGCTCTCTTCTCTGAAACCTCGCACATTCCCACGCGCATTTAAAATTACAGCTACAGGATAATTAGCTAAGCTTTTCGCCCAAACAATTTATTAAATAAAAAGATCAAATTCTTAGAAAACTTAAAGTTATACTTTATGAGGAGGTCATTTGCATCAACCTAAAAAAGTCTTATATATTTCTTGTATGTGAAGTTTACAGAATGGCGCAAAATAGTGCAAATTACAACATTGAGATAAAACAATTCCTTGAACTGAAGAGATACATATAGTAAATTCATTAATAAATTTAAGCAGTAGATTTGTACATGTCATTCGTAGAATTAACATTATTGTTTTACAGCACAATTAAAGTGATAAATCTATGAATGGATTACGTTTATCCTAGCAAGCTTAGGCCCCAATGTACCCGTAGAAAAACAAGAAATGCACTATAGAAATAGGCACTTCAAACGGTTTACCAACACAGACTTGAAAAATAACTCTTCAGCGGTTGAGGGTCGTTACAGAGCTATTTGACAGCTCCAACTTACAACCTTAAAGAAAAGTATCTATTCTGTACAATGTAGGAATAGGAACAAATTTTCATGAACAAGATTCAAATACCATCTTCAGGATTAAATTTAGGAGACGTTTCTGACATACACAGTAGAAATGATACAGGGTTTTCTATAGGAGTCGTTTGAACGCACACTGAAGTGACTCTTGTCAGCTAAAGATAAAGTCTCGGTTGCACAAGCCTCACCTCTTGTCCCAGCAGCCTCATGAGAGTTAAGGTGGTCGTGCCGCTAGCAGACCCCGGCTCCACCCCCTCGAACTCAGCCCCAAAGCCTGAGTCGTGCAGGCATCTCAGCACCTGCAACGCACCGCGAGAAAATAACGCACATCCTGAGAACACATCTGACTTGTCACACGCACACGTGTGCAACATATGCTGTCGTTATTCGGTCATTGACGATGAAACATCCTAAAAAAGATTCTCCCATCAACCAAAATGAGCATACATTTTTACTTTGTAGATCTTAAAGCTGGAAAAAAGTCAACATTTTGATCTGTACTAATCTAGTTTTATGCCTAAGTTTTGAATGGCCCAATGCATCCACCTTGATCAGATAGCTACCAACATATGACCGACCACAGCACAGCCCCAACGAATCATCATGTGCAAGAAATGCATAGGCTATGCAAAAGCCCATGAACTTTTCTAGTGTTCTTGAGATCAAACACTTTTATAAAAGCATTTTATGTTCCTATCACACTCATTTCATACACGAGTGTTATCCAAAACAATGTTTAAAGAAGTATTAATTCATTGGATATTAGTGCACCACAGTTCAGAGTTCGCGGATACGAATCTTGAGAATGATTTCAAATCTCACTTGCCATCAATAAGACACACATAAATTTACTGAGCACGACAAACGACATTACTTGCCTGTAGGAAAATAGAAAGCTCATTTTAAAACTAAATTTCAGAAATATGTTCTAATGATTCGTACAAGTCTTCATACTCCACACCGGTAAGGTATAGCAGCTTGGTTAGAGACGGTTGTCCATGCGATTCGACTGGAATGAATGGCGAATATATGATTGTCAATTAATTTGTGATGTAGGTAACCCTCATGCAGCCTAGCATTGCATGCAAGAGATGGCCGATCCAAGGAAGCCAATGCAAAAAGTAGACTCTTGCTTAGAAATATACAACTTGGCTCACACTTATCCCTGATACACCGCTGCTGTCCATAGATGGAGAACAAATGATGCCACACTTGATATAATCTTTTGCACCATCTCGAAGTTAGGCGACTGTAGTAATAGGCTGGGTCGGATCTCCAAATTGCGTCAACACTCCATAAGATCGTATTACACCTCTGCATTATGTCAACTTTTGGTCAGAGTTGATTCATTATTACTCTACTATCTGAACACGCAATAACGTTTATTATCTAGGCACTTTATGTTCTGACAGTGTATGTGAAATCACACAAAATTTGTTCTCACCTTCCCTAATGACAATACCTACATATTTTGACATTACTTTGAATCTGATGAAGTGAATTGATATCAGTTATGCTACGATACCTCATAACTTCCTAATCCCTTTCTTAGTCCATTAAACTTCCCGTTTCCTTCCAAATTGGAAACAAAGAACTACACATACTACCTAAAAACTGTAAATCATGCATTACGAATGCCACCCACTATCCACTGATGATACGCCCATTACTCCGCTTTTTCGTTACAGATTCTCATAATCGCGCTACCGCAGTACTTCGGCCTTTGAATTGCAGACCTGCTCCGAGCTGGTGAAGACCTCGTAAGGAGAGGGTTGGGTGTGCCGGCCAGAAGACTTGCTCACAGCACTCGTGGAGAATGTGATCGAGAGAGCATAGCAGCTCCCGCACTCCTTCAAGGATACGCGAGCTGGACGGCTCACCAGCACTCTGATCACCAAATACATGACGTGAAAGCCTTATTTTGTTGGTACAATCATGTTTCGATGTAATAGCATAAAAAATCTAACTAGCCATACGTAGTTTATAAAATTCTTTACTTGGAAAACGTGAGGTGTTTGAAACCATTCATTTCCATAATCAAATGATTGCAGTATTACAATTTTTCAGGTTGGCACTACGTGCTGCGGCATACCAATGTTTGACAAATACAAATAATAGGAACGAATGTTAATATACACAGCTCTTTTTCACTAATTCATGTGGTATTGGGCCACCATTTGTTTTCATAAATGTCATTTTAAGCAATTATTAGATGCAACACTGCAGTTTACAATGCTATTGTCTTCTATTCTTCAACTGAGATGTCATACAGTTGCTGCAGCAATGGCACTGGTACAAATGGATGATTAAAGTAAGGCAGTAATGTGCCAGTCATTGTAGAGAAGCAATTGAGCTACAAGAACAGTTTACCACACGAGTTTTTGAAGCGCAAATGGAGAAGTGAAACCAAAAATTAATCAGTTGAATTCATTGATGAAATCATCATTAATCTTCAATTGATAATAGAGCATTTAACATCTATGTAGAATTCAATTCACATCTCAAAATGATGCTTGCCTCCCACAAGAGAAAGATTTCACAAGTGCTATTTATGCTCATTTCCTGACACTTAAAGATACAAGTACAGCCCTCAGTGCCACATTTCATTCAGCCAGGTGCTGGACACCCTTTATTTACTCGTTGAAAATTAACCGCACCGCTTGGTAGTGACCAAGATCGCAAATATTGTATGCTAATTTATAACACCTATCATACTCGGTAAGCATTGAAAGAGTCACCACAGAAAACGTTATCGACAACATACTTCATGGTTGATTAGAAATACTACGCTAGTTTTTTTAGGCTTCACAATACGAAAGAATGAAGCAATGGGAAAATACTTCCATAGCTGAACTACTCAATAATGCGTTTCCAGGTGTGTTATTATCAGTATACATTCCAGACTTGACTTTAAGCTCGAACAAATGCATGACGTAAAGTTCCCCAGGTTAAATTAGAGATCTATTGATTTGAGGACTTCTTCAAGTTGAAACGCAATATAGAAGTATCTCAAAATTGAAAAATACTTCAAGCTCCGGTGTGGAAACACTGTCATAATCTAAAAACATTTTCAAATATTGAGTACACAGAAGAAACACTCCTGTTGAAAAACGCTACCCAAGGGACAGGAAAGATGTGAGCACTTCAAACTTACTTGAAAAAGTTCTTCAAGAGATTGTTGCTCAGCACGGCCATTCTAAGGTGGAGCTCGTCCAACAAACTCAGGGCGGACGATACTTGCACGAAATCAGAAGGTAGAGACACCTCGTCAGGGGAATCGAGAACTGGATCCTGTTTAGCTTTTTCCCAGTTTTTAATTAATAAAGTGATAGTCTTCTTTTGGGTGTTTGGGTGATTTTCTTCCTCCCACTGAAATGCTTTCGACCACACTTGAGACAGCATGTATGTGAGAGTAGTACGCTGTACCACAACCTCCTCCATGATGCCCGGTAAAATTTCTACGTCAGGGTTGATCGTGGTCAGTATTTCATCTACCTGTGTTGTGAATGGACAGAACAGATGCGTTCAGGCCAAATGTGTTCCATTGATACACTGCAACATACTACAAAATTAATTTTGCACAAGGCCTGTTATCATCAAAATTTGCTCTTCTAAATTACAGGAAATAATATTTAATTTGTAGTTTCATGCTCTGTATCAAAAACAATCCGTAATTTAACATCAATACACTATGAAATCAGAGAGCCTAACAATATTTTATAGAACTTTTAGCAAAAACATTAGCATTGTACTGGGTTTTCCAAAAGTCACACGGCACTATTCTAATACTTTCATTCCTTCAAATTTCTATGCCAATATGGTTCCGGCTACTAAAGGATGCGCTCCTCTCGCCGAACTCTCACTCTGAGTGAGTGGAATACAATATGCAGGTGTGGCACGACAGCGATTTGCCGAAAAATTCCCGCATACACCGTCCAAACTGTAATGTAGTTGCTGACTAAAATAAATTTCAACAAGTAAAAAAAAAAGAGACAAGCGATATCGTTACTAAATAAGTCACTCTCAAGATTTTTTGAAGTTGTCACGCGTATTTACTTCTAATATTCTAAACTGCAACAAATCATTTAATCAACCTTAAGAACAGAGTCCCTCTACTAACACAAATCCCCCAGAGAAATAAGAAAAGATTTCAAAATAAGACCGTTTCCCAAACCACTAAATCCTTTAAATTTACAACATTTATTACAAGCAATTCGACACAGGTTCGATGGCTTCCATCTCAGACATTTCACGGATCCAATGTGATCTCATGGCTAACTAAATAAGATCTACATAACATATATACTCTCCACACCTGCGTTGCAAATAGGATTTTCACACAGTAACTACCAAGTGCCGCAAGATAATTTGTTACTTTACATTTGCCCCCAAACAAAGCGGCATGATTAGACGATGTTTGAAATAGTTTCATTCGAGAGGCTGGTTCTTAAAGTTCAGTCTCCCCGGGATCAAAGACCATCATGCGTTGGAGCATGGAGGAACGCGCGTTCGCCTTCCCGATGGCCGCTCCATCATCTCGACCCAGCGTGCCTTTCGTATTTGCTTTATTCCTACTCACGCAAATCCTGCTCCTGGCCGGCAATAGATTATTTCTTGAATAAACAATTCAGGGAAAGTAGAAAGGTAGTTCCACGACGCACAGGAGATCAATTGTTCGTCAGATAACCCGAAAACATTGAAGCGGTGAGATCATCATTCGTGCGACCTCGTCGCTCGTTACGCGCGGGGCATTTCAGATTCCACGTCTAGAGCAGCTAGGGCTGTCGCTGAGAAGCACTAATTCTCCACGTTACACTCGAAAGAACAGGAATTATCGCTACTTTTTTAAGCGTGATTCAAGAATCATACTACTACCTGTATAAACGCTCAATTCTCCCTAATGTGCTAGGAAATGCTTCCTTCCAAACACTCCTCAGAGAAGGATCAGGATGCTTCTCTTAAAATGGCTTCTGTATACAGTAACTCGTTTGCTCATGAAAGACTTGCCAACCAAATCACGGATAATAACATTCGAATGGAACATAAATTGTTAAGGAGATCACCACCCAACTAATTAGCATCAGCTATTGAACTCAATAACATATTTCAATACCTAGTCAGATAGAAACGGACCCTCCTTAGACATTCAACAGCAATATCCATCAAACAGTACAGAAGAGCTATTGATATTGATACTCTCTTCTGTACTGTTTGATGGATATTGCTGTTGAATGTCTAAGGAGGGTTCGTTTCATTTTGACTAGATATTGAAATATGTTTTTAATTGAGTTCAATAGCTGGTATCTCAAGATGAAATCACCTCATTGAGAGACTTAGCAGCATCGAAGTAGCGTCCGGCAACATTGTGGTCGCCAGCCCGTCTGAGAGCCTCGTGCACTGTGAGCAGCTGCTGGGCGACAGCCAGGCCTTCTTCGGCTTGCTGCAAGCGTGCCGCTACGTCCGTGATGGCACCCACGCTGTGGGCGACCGAGGGCGACACCTCGGAGTCCAGCGTCTCCTTCAAGTGCTCCAGCTGTTCCACGTTGTGCGACACTCTGACACGTGTGTAAAACAGCTCAGGTTTGGGGTGGACAACCAAATGGTGACGATGATTGTGGAAAGTGGACTACAGCACAACATAAAATGCAACCCATTAAATATTAGTGCGAATTATTACTTAGGCATAGATATGGAGACCTATTAAATTTTCATAAAGTACTACCTACTTTTACAATTTGTCTAAAACATTAGAAGAATGAAAAAAATACCTTAATTTTTGCAGTGAGCTTGTCAAGTTTTATGCATGCGCATATTTTTTGTTCCTCTGTAAAGAAGACAAACCAAAATTGTTCCCAAAACTAAACCTTATCAAACTCTTCAAAACAACTAGAAAAATCATTGCCGACACAACAAAAGAGTTACATGTATCTCGTGAAACTGTGTTCAATATATGGAAATGATATACAAACCTACAGGCACAACTTCCAGCAAACCCATCCCAGGACGCAAATATTCTGTTTGCACTGAACAGGTTGTGATAGCGGTCAAGAAGATAGTGATACGAAATTCTAGCAGAAGAAGAGACAAACAACACGACGGCAAAGTATTTCAGGCTTATCTATCCGAAGGATATACATGCATGACATAGGGTAAGGGCACACCAAAAGCAATGCAAACGATTAATTTGAGCAGCTTCCATTGGTAAGATGATGATCTCAAAGAGTACCACGCCGGAAGTATATATTTCAAAAACTTCAACTTACAACCTATGCTTGAAATTCACAGCATTAATACATGGTGAAACTTCAAGACTTTCTCTTTCATTTCCAATGTAATGCATTTTTACAACTGTATTAGTTGTTGTGTGATAAATGTTAAAAATTATGAAGTGATTTTTGCACCATCTTGCACTATATAGGGTGTCCCAGAAAAAGGGAAACCCATTTCAAATTAGTTTATTATAAAAAATATTAAAGCTAG
>VOMN01011511.1:0-11656 GCA_014899125.1 Orchestia grillus
TCGTCCTTAATTCACCGGCGATACGTCCTTGATTTTTAATATTGTATTGAACAAAATTCAGGATATATGTGTATTCGAGACGTAACTTTTTCAAACCATGGAAAGGATTTCAGTTTGGAGCCATGTAGAAATATTTTAAAAATTTATAAATTTGGCTGACTGAGTCTATGCCGAGTCTATGCCTGAGTCTCTACATGCGGAGAGATTCGGTTGAGCGGCGTTGAGTATGCCTGTGTTGCAACAGTTCATGAACAAAACTAGTTCGGCCGAGTCGCTATATCAGTTGAATATAGTGCTCATCTCATATATGTCGATGATACGCCTCGACGAGGCAAAGATATGTTACGAGTATTTGCTCATCTACTCGGATAAAACATGAACAAGAAGCATAACGTGATGAAGTTTGTCCGAGACTTTAGCTGCATCACAACAGTGGAACGCAATATCAGAAATTGCTTGCTAAGATTTGTTTATTAGAGGGGGATTCCTGAATATCAGATAAGTACAATCGTTGCTATAAAAGAAATGCATTTTACATTCAGACCTGTCTGGCTACGTGAAAAATATCGTTAGTGAATGTCATCTGAATGGTAAGAAAAAACACGTAGTGAAAATTTCATAACAAATGGTGGTGGTTAATTACACATATCACGAATAAGAAAGTTAAGAATAAGAACAAACCAAAAATGATTGTATAGTTAACTTGAGAATTGGAATAACATTCGTATTCATTGTGGCCCTAAGATTTAAGCAAGATGCGACGGGACCGAGGTAAAATCTCAATTTAGCACTGGTCTTCATAGAAATATGTACCTAGATTGCAAGAATTTCAGGTCCATTGCGTCACTCGTCTCCTTTTTCTCGAGAATTTGTTTATTCTGGAAGAATGGTTTAATTTTTTGTAATGATTTAGAGGATTCAATTGGAAAAATTTTTGTAACAGTCTGCTAGTTCTATGGCTGACACGAATCCTCGCTCGTGGAGACGTGATCTACGAGTCACACGTAGGCTAGCACGCAAACTGATATACTGTACAATGTTGAAGAACAAATGTGACGGCAAGGTGCTATTAGATTTAAATAAATCTCTAACTGTAAAACAGTCTTTAAAATAGAGTTTGAAATCTGATAGGAAGGGGTAATTGTAGAGAGCACGGTGCTGAGGGGCTGATTCTTGCGAACACTACTTAATTAAGTCCGGTAAAGAAATCTAAATGTTTTCCTTAGCAGCAGAAGGCATTTTGAAACATGTTTTATAGATTTTATTTAGGAATATGCTGAAGACTTTTATTACCTTCATAACCGATAATAGACGACAGACGACAGATGAAACCCTTCTATAGATAAAAATTTCCTGTTCGTTTATCTTGGAAAAAAGGTTCCCAAGGGACCGAACAGTAAGTTGTATACGTAAGTTGTACTTTAAATCAGAAGGAAGTTTCAATAAAATTTTGATGAATAAGATATACTAAATGCTCAAAAGGGAGATATTCCGTCAAATGCTAGGGTTATTTAAATTTTACAGATTGGTATCAAAAGAAATGAATGATGAAACATGTATACTTCGCTGATCTCTGTGCAAAAATGTTGTCATAAAAGTCTGCTAGAAGTCTGTTAATGCAATGGGAGCCTTAGATGAAGGTAAGCCATTGTTTCAAAGCAGGCTTTGGAAAGTACGATTGAGTAAGTAAAGTTGAACCAAATGTTCAAAATTTAAAGCCTCTTAATTTTGGAATTCTTGTTCAGAGCCTGAAACAGAGAGGCCCGGGCGTGGAAATGAAGGTGTTCTGATACACAACGCTTGCTTCAACTTTGTTGCCTGAACGGTAAACATTGACGGCCAGAAAGTTCAACAATTTTTCCTCATTCAATCGTAAATGGCATGAGGGTGCTGTTTGTTAAGATATTGCAAAAAATTAAGCCCATCAGATTTCTATATAAAAAGAACACATGCACGATCATTGTTATATCGGTAAAAAATAAGGTTTATCAATTAGGGCATCATCGGATTAAATCTTTCTCGCGCTTTCGGAAAAAATTTCAACAAAATAAACCCAAGGAGTATTATCATGCTTAACTTATCCATTTGTTGCAAAATGCAGCCTTTGAACAAAAAGAAAGAATTTGATAGGCTCTTTTCTAAAAAAAATCGGAAATTTTTCCAGAGGCCTATGATTGAACAAAAGGAACTGAAAAAAACAGCATTACAGCAGAATCGACGTACACTAGAATTAAGGGATTTGTTTTAAGATGCCTTGCTTTAACTGACGTGAAGCGTGGCCGCAGCGAATATTGTGGGGCTTCACTTTTTAACGCCCAAAATGTTTTCGGGAAGAGAAAGGTATTCATGCATACTTCCCCCTATCAAAGGGCTTTAAGAAAACACCAGAAATCAGTGAAATAATTCACAACATTCTTTTAATAGTTTTAACTTTTCAATTCTTTGCAACGAACAAAATGAACTTCAACTTCGAAATTTGGAGTTATTATTCATATTTACGGAAAAGCCAGAAAAAAATAAATACTGATCAAAGTTTAATAAAACTGTGTATTGTGCCAAAGTCCTAGTATAACTACGAATGTGTGTGTGTGTGTGTGTATGTATGTGTGCGTGTTTACGTGCGCAACGTGTGTGCATATGTATGTGCGCGTGTGTATGTATGTGTGTGTGCGTGTGTGTATATAATTGGCATACACGTGTGTGTATAGTGCGGAAGGAGAATTTTAGAACTAGTGTCTATGACTGTCAAGATAGGTCTATTCGGTTTTTCTTCTTGTTAATACCGAGAGAATGTAAACAAGTTTTGATTCTTTTCGTACCTTTTCCAGCACTGACGATGGAAGCTCTGTATTCCGAAACGCATGTAATTCGATCTAAAGATCTACCTATCTTAAAGTTATTCTACTGTTTCGGTTAAATGCGAGCATTTTTGTCCTAAAACTGTCCGTCATCATCAGGGAAGTAAAAGTGCTTGAAGGGTGAGGTCGGTTATGAAGAACTCGCAAATATTCTAGTGACATTTTTTCGTTACTGCGAAGAGGCTTAGATCCCAGTGGATACCCCACCTCACTACTTCCTTCGCTCTGACAGAAGGTGAGCCCTGACTCACCAAATCCTTGACACGTTATGGTCTGCGATACTCCAGTTTTGATGGTCTCTCACAAACAACACACGTTTTCTCCGATTTTGTTCGGAGTCAAATGCTTAATTGTATATTAATAGGATTTTCCTATTTTAGGTTTCACACAAACTTAAGGAGAACCACTGCACTTATAAGAATTTGTATTCACTTTAGAAATACTTTTTGAGTGCTCCGATGTATGTCTTAAATAAGCAGGAAGATTCAGGAATAATGTAGACAAAGCTTATTAGAGAATGTAAGATACAGGTGAGTGACTTTTTTTTGGCTACGTAAAATAGTAATCCGTTAGATTTCATCATTCCCGTCTAATGTACTGTAGCGCTTTCTAATTTCGATGTCACAGCCTTGACAAATTTATTGAAATGAGCCAGGCTTCAAATCTTAAAAATTAAACTATTTTTACGTACTTCTCCATTTTATTTGTTATATTAACTTGTAATACAACGTGAATGTACGAGTACATGGCCATGAAGTACGGTATTATACGGTAAAGTTTAGAGTTCAGTCTACATTTACTGGTTTGGAATGATTTTTGTATTTTTGGTGGCTGGTTCATGAGAAATATCAATTAAGCTTTTCAACACCGGGCTTATTGAAAGTTCAACTCTAACATCTGAGTATTTTCAATTTTTTTCACAAATTGTGTATCATTCAAAGTTACTGCATGTTTTGTAACACTTTTAAAATGACAAATTTTTAAATATATCTTCTAAGATTGCTCGTAATAAATCATTTGAAATACCTGGTACTAATTACTGTTGAATCAAAAATTTCCGGTGAATATGCACTCAGATTTGACTTAATTTTAATTAATCCCAGAAGAAATGCTTTCTCCAGTTATTTAAAACGCATTACAATAAGTCAATAGAACAGTCGGTTCGCGCGTGGTCGAGCTCTCCAGTCGGAGTTTTTTTATCTGTTCTCTTCCTTGTCAGTGTGATATCACTTTTTGTCAGCTCGCAAGGAACGAAGAAAGCCCTGATCTCGGGTACTATTCCGAATACTCCGAGGTTATTTTCTAACTGCCTCGTTCTACGAATTCTTTATTGAAAGCCCATCCCCGCTTTCAAACAGAAATGTTTTCGAATGTCAACCAATCTGTGCTTCTAATTTAAGCGTATTATCAAACTCTTTGTCTTATATTTTGTTTTTGAAACTTGAATGGTAATCCCACATGTTAAATGTATATTTTAAAAATCAAAACGTTCAACGGTGTCAGTTGTATCTCTTTTAATTGTTATACCCTAATTTAGTCCAAGATTTTTAATATTTACCCAAAAAGACGCTTTTCTTACTAGACATTTGAGCATTAGTATGTAGTTTGTTTCAAAAATCGTCTGGCGAACTCTCAAACTTCCAATCATTCAGAGAGAACGAAGGTTGCTATTAAATAAAATTCGTTTTCCACTGTTGACATCGTCAAACAAAAGAAAACTTAAATTGTAATCCAGTGTAAATATATAATTGTGTAATCATGATACAGTTTCGTGTAATTTTATCTCATCAGTTTTGTTTGGCATGATGGATTGTATTTCACTTACTTTTTGAGGAGCATCGCACAAGCTGCAGAATCGCTGTGAGTTACTGTATTTGGTTGAGCTAAGTAGCCGCCAAAAAAACGAATCCGACATCGTTCACGACGCCTTCGTCTTGCCAGGGCCTGCGCGTGGGGAAGTGACAATTGTCGTGATCGATTCCTACTCTTTACGAATCTTAATGGTAAAATGTGAGAGTGGGTGGCTGCCACTCAAAAATCAATTTTCACCCTTTTTTTCACCCTGTTACGATTGCTAGCGTAACAGAACTTCAGCAAGAACGTCATCTTTGGATTTCAGGTGCGTCAAGATGTAGGTTTGCTCCCCGAAGAGAAGGGTTTTTGAAATTGTATTATGACTCGTAAGAGTGTGACAAATCGAGTAGCTAAACTTGTTTTCTTATCGACCAAATCTACATAGGCATTTTTTATGCTTCTTATTTCCAATTGCGTGCTTTCACAACTTTTAACGAATTCATTGTCGTATGAACTTCAACAAGACTACGTAGCAAAATTTCCCTTTTGTCATGTTCCTCGGTTAAAACTACAATTTTCCTTTTCTTTGTTGCTAAACAAATAAAGAATAAGTTCAATTCCAGAACCTTGCATTTCTGGTCTGGTTAATGAATTTTCACACTTTACGTTTTCCAAAGCACAAAGAGTCGATTTTGCACAGAACGAATCATAAGGTACTTTGATAAGACTTTCAGTTCTCATCCTCCAGGTAATTGATCATCACTATTGCTAGAATATAGATTGCCCTTATCATGGGGTATTCTACATAGACTATTTTCAGTAATTATATACAACTCTGTGCGAGGTCACGTGCGTGCGTTAATTTTAAATTAATGTTTCTTTCGTTGTAGACTGAATCTCACATCTGAAGATAGAGTGGACCATAGATGAGAAAATCTGATTATAAAACAACCTCCATCCATAAGTTCCGTTGAAAATATTTACTGAAGGTTCTATAGAACTTACCAATTTTGCAAGACTCGTATGAACTCGTGTGTGTTACTGAGTCCCTGAATTCTATCAATTGAAGTTCCATTAGCCCATGTATTTTACCAATAACTCTCGCTGCCCTTTTATGCTCTCGACTCATTTCAGTCGCATTACAGAGCACACTTTCACAATAATTTGCAGTTAACGTCGCTGGTCCATATTCGCTGATCGAATAAAATCACTCTGCAACGGCCAATATTTCTTTATTTTTAACGATCGCTGCTGCCCCGAGCGCGGCCGATCGTTACGACCGGCGCGCCGGTACAGGATCGTTTTAACATCGTAAAGAAGAGGTTTGGCGGCGCAGGTCTGCCCACTTCATAGCCGTAAAGCTTGGCACTTGAGTTCAATGCAAACAGATGCATCATATCCCTTTCTGTTTGTTGATTTCCTTGAATATCAATTTGGAAACTATTTATTAAGGCCTATAGTGCTTAGCAAATTCTTAGAAACTTGCGTACTTCTCAAGAGTTTCCTGAATTAATGATCAAAACAATTCTTCACTTGATCAATCTTTTGCACGCTAAGGATAACATGGACACAAACGTGTACGCTTAGCATTTGATCCTGTAGGATGCCCTAGAAGTCATAAAACTTTTTCGGGCCCATAAGTAGCTTCATATAAAACTATCGGGTGCAATAGTACAATAAATAAATGTCTGAAATATTGTTAAATGCTTTAACATTTCTGGCAATGAATTGTTTAAATTGTTTATTTTTTTTCTATTTAATTTAAGGAAAATTCTGTGGACTCAATCAGTTTTTGTAGAGTAATCTGATTCTCCCTTGGCCCCATTACAAGATTCTTTCAATGGTAAAGATTGACGGCTTCGCAGAGAGATAACGCTTCTGAGCATTGGTTGCAGCGATAGCCAATTCAATTCTAGCTTATCGAGGTATATTTAAGACGAAAAACTTATGCCACAATTTTGTATTCGTTTTTAACCTTGTCAGTATTTCACAACGACTTTAAGGAAAGTTAACATTGAGGGAGCTAACAACACAGAAGATAATGTAAAGCTTTCCCGTCCAGTACTCTATTTCGGCAATGGTTTAATAATAAAATAAAAATATAGATGAGATAGACTGTTTTCCATCAATTCGAAGACGTTCAAGAGAGTTCACACGGGTGCATTTCTCATAAAAAATGTACGTGATTTTCGGGACACTGAATAAGCAGGGCATAATTGGATGGTGAAATTACCTCTGCAGAAAAGGAGCGTATACATTTCATTCTTACATCGGCAGAGGTAGTAAGAATGGATCATAATTTGAACAGAAAATGTCGTTGAAAGAGTCGTACTGTGTGAAAGGCCAAATTACAGACAGTGTGTAACTCACCTAGGATTTCTAAACGCTGTGGAAGTAAACGCGTAAACTCAGTACTCAGTATACTCTCATTAACTGCAACCACACACAGCAATAACCAGACATTCTATCAATTGATTTTCACCATTTTCATTCATTAAGAAAAATGCAAAGAGAGTATTTAAAATTATTCGGTCTCATACAATGCAAAAATAATGTTCAGGAATAAATTTTTCACCTAAAAACGGACTCAATTTGACCTCAGGAGTAACAACAAGCTACCTACAAATGGGCAAGAAGTTGTTGACTACACAGTGAACAAACTATCGATTAAGATGATTTATTTGTTCAGTAATTCATAACCTAAAGTATTGCAGGACAACAGAGTTAAGTCATCACTCGACGGTACACCACCAGGGTTGTGTGACGTGTCATTTCTCCGCAGAGTTCCCCTCTAATCCACGGACTGACAGTGGTAAAAGTTTCGCTCAGACAAAGGATTTGGACACTTATTTTAATAGAACTAAAATAATTTATCCTACGTAATGTAGCTACAGGTATCTCACTCTTCAAGTACGAATTCCCTTAACGAAATTTCACTTCATTCCATCATAATTCGCAAGTTTCTGTACGTCATTTTCGCTTACGAACTTTATAAGTTAGTTGCATTTTTTCCTAACGTATTTCGCTTACGCTCTTGTTCCAGGGTCATCTCTTTAGCAAACCATAATAATGAATGGAACCATAAACTTTAGAGGCCACCTCACCCTTACTCTCAGCGCCCTCGGCAGCAGCAGCGCCGTGGGGAGCCGGTGGCTCTGAAATTACAGGCAAAATTCGGAGGACGGAACTATTGAGCATCGAACGTACTACGTGCTGTATTCATGAGGCTTGTCTAGAATAAAAATTGCATTGATTTTGAGTTTATTTCATAGTTATATAATTTCTTTAAATATCGTCGTTCCCTGACACTATAGCACACGCAAAATCCGTAAGATAATTTCATTCATACTTCTAGAAACACTTGTTGGTACAAAGGAAATGAGAGCAAAATCATAGTACACAAAAAATCCACCGAGACACGAGAGTTTGCAGTCCTGAATTTGTGTAGAAGCATATCTTCAATTATTAATTTCAGGGAAAAATACGACCGTAATTCACACATGACGCTCTGCTCTCGTCAGCGGCTTCACTCGATGCCCGGAGCCGACAAGCGCGCAACGCTTGAGCTAAGCGGCTTAACCCTTCTGGCGTCCATAGATATTATAATGAGCTCCAGCAAAGAACCTGGGCGCAAAAAGCTGACAATCGTGTTATTTGATTTATCAGAAGAGACCAATCAGTGTTTTATCGCCTACACAATCCTTAGTATTACACGTGTGATTTTATTTCAAACCGCTGTTGGGCTAGCGGCCTTAGTTAGGAAATGCAAGGTCTATGATTATGATAAAGTCATACTATTGTTTATCAACTGTTGATCTAGCAGTACAGTTTAGATCAGATGTCCAAAAGTCAGTCAAATTCCATCATCGCAAGTAACTATTCGCTGCTCCTGCCCTGCACTCCAAGAGGCGGCTGTGACAAGACCATTCCCCTCTATTGACTCACGTTTGCATATCGTTTGAGCTGGCTTTACTGAAGAACAGCTTGGGTGCATAAAAATACAGGACTAATAAATATTTTCACTGAGAGTTGGTTTACGCGTATGAGTAAGAAGTGCTTATAGAATACTCAGAGGGTCGATATTGGAGGCATCATACGAAACCATAGTATTGTCAAGCAGATCTCCAGTGATAGATTTATTATCATGAACCCATAGACGGCGAGGGAACCGTCCCTGGACGGCGAGTGAACCGTCCCTGGACGGCGAGTGAACCATCCCTGGACGGCGAGTGAACCATCCCAGGACGGCGAGTGAACCATCCCTCGACGGCGAGTGAACCATCCCTGGACGGCGAGTGAACCATCCCTGGACACCCCCAGCTGGACAGCCAGAGGCGGCTCACACCACCGCCATTCGAGGGCTGCAGGACGTTGGAGTCACGACGCTGCTGCTGCGATGCGCTGGGTGCCCGGACTGACAGGTCTGGTGCCCCCAGTAAACTGCTCATTAGAAGGGCGGGGACATCTGGTGAACAAGTCACATTGGTTTATGGAACTACATAGAGGTGTGTCTATATAGAGTTGAGATTGTATAGAACTAGGTCCGTATAGTCTGTATAGAGCTGGAGCTACATAGAGCTGGAGCTGCATATAGCTGGAGCTGCATAGAGCTGGAACTACATAGAGCTGGAGCTGCATAGAGCTGGAGCTGCATAGAGCTGGAGCTGTATAGAGCTGGAGCTGTATAGAGCTGGAGCTGNTGCATTGAGCTGGAGCTGTATAGAGCTGGAGCTGCATTGAGCTGGAGCTGCATAGAGCTGGAGCTGCATAGAGCTGGAGATGTTCATGTAATATTCGGTTTGCGCTTATCAAAGAAACTCAAGAACACAAAGTACACAAGAACATCTGACGCATACCTTTTCGGTGAGTAATTCTGTGAGCTTATGAAGATACTAAATTCATGACTGGCTCCAACAGTTTGTAAAGATAATAAATTCATGAATAATACTAACAGCTAGTGAAGAAATTAAATTTATGATGGCGATACCAGAGGTTTCTTTTCTTGGTCACATTCAGTCCGGTGTTGTTCACAATTACTGAAAAATATTCGGTCGTAGTTAATTCTTTCGCGTATACAGGGTGTCCCACAAAAAACCGAACCCTCTCTGTAGAAGTAGATAATATGTTAACTTTTAAACCCATTTTAATCCGCTAACATGTACAATAAATCTGTTTAAAATGAAATGCTTAAATTTTTATGTATGATGGCATTAGTGATACGGAAATCACTATTGAGAGCGTTCGGTTTTTTGTGGGACACCCTGTATGGCTAAATCATTTCGCAGGTTCGTCATTGAAAAAAAAAAGAAATTTAGAGTATTCATACCGGAGCATTTCATTAAATGATTTATAAAATTTCCAAATCCAGTAACCTGCTTTGTGAGATACTGTAAGAATTTATGGCGGATTTGTTGCAAAGCGGCAAAGAAATTACCTCAAACCGTACTGCGGACACGGCGGCTGCGGCAGCCCTCAGCTGATCAGGCGAGGCTGGACGGCAGCGCGCCGGTCAGCAGGCGGCAACAGCGCGGCCAGACTCACGGAGCGCATCCCATAAAGCGTTTTTCATTTTATTGCCTGAGAGGCATCTCGACGGGCTAAAACACCATCATTTCTTATCTGGCTCGCACTTTATTCCTCTCCTCAGTGGCTTGTCGCCGCCACCACTGCCGGCATCCCTCACAGCCCTTGCCTCTTGGTTTGTCTCTTCAGTCGCGTCTAGGCGAGTGTGAGGGAAGAACGTCTGGTGTTGCGTGACTCAGCGCTCTTTTCGCGACGTGCTTCTCCCCGACTGTGAATTCAGACCCACTACCACGCAGTGTGTTAACAAAACTTAAGCTTATGCACACGATGCATTGAACTCGAAGTTGTGAATTATCTCGATGGAGAATTTAGGGAAAGTTTTTTCATAGAGAATTTATCGTGATGCTGTTCATATTCATGTTTATATGAAATTTAATGTGAATAACTAAATTATACTTTTTTCGCGTGTCGAGTTATAATCTGCGAAGAATCAAATGTTTTATTCCTTATAGTTTTCGCATCTTAGGAAAATTCATCATTAGTGACGTAGCTAGGCCAAGAACATTTTCGGAGCAACCGCAACAAGTCACGGTTTCATGAGAAATTCCCGAGCCAAATCGTCATCCGAGCGTCATCGAAGATAAGTCATTATTGGACAGGAAAATAGTGTTGAGTCAGCAATACTGAGGAGTAGCGGCAATAAAGTTTCGCTTGATGTATCGCTTCGAAACTGAGGGTATGGAAAAAGGTGCGAATGATGGAAGTGATTCATAAGAGGCGTGGGCTCATTTCATGTGAACGTGGCTTGCTCTGTACCCTCGTAAGGCATGCTTCCTTTTATTGCTGCTCTTATGCAACACACATCTCCATTTACTAGCTTTCTTTAAGTCGTTGAGACAGCAACTGCAGTGAGGAAGTCGTCTTACTTGATTCGTTTCTGCAGCTCTTCATTACCACCGACCGGCAAATTTCTGCAAATTTTTTGTAGCTTAGTAATTAATTTGCCGCTTGCACTTACGTGTGATGAAACTAGGCCACGAGAGAGCTTCTGCTGTAGACTAAGAGTTTTACAGAGGCAGTGAAATATAAGAAATCCTATTATTTACTATTTCCACCTCAGGTGCTTCTGAGATTTACTGTTTACAGATATTAAAATGATTAGAAAAAGCACCTTTTGTGAACTAAATCATGATGTGCGAAATTCTTTTTAATTTTACCATTGAAAGTTGCCTGACCGTAAAAAGACTTCTTGGAAATTTGCTACTACTGTAATGTTCTAGTTCTATTTGTCAGGTTTTTGCGAAACAGCATCCTGTGTGAATGGAATAATTTTCCCGTAAATCTGTTTATTCCAAATTTTCACAACTATTTTCGCCCTTGGTTCTTAAAGTATTGCAATTGTTCTAGTTCATCGAAGTTTACCGATATTCTTACGTATTCCTAAATCTAAACCTATCTCTCTTGATCGTAAGAAATTTACT
>VOMN01011513.1:0-11145 GCA_014899125.1 Orchestia grillus
GCTCTTAAAGGGCGATGCTCTTTCTGAGTGTTTATTTTCAAATTTTTCCTTCACCAACTCATAGCTTCAGGTTTTGGTATGAACAGCAACAATGAAAGTTTTATTCCTTTATGAGCTGCATATATGAGTTAATCTCTTGAACATTTAATGATGATTATATCACAATCACATGTTTGCTATAGTTGTACTGTTCATATCTAGAATATCAATAAATTTAGTTATTTCATTATTTGGAGGGTTTAAACAGAGTGTTTCAGTTTTTGCAAAACACCCTGTACATTTTTGTCAATCATGTATAGTTGACAAGTATTGCACTTCCACTTGTAGAACCAGCATGACAAGAAAAATTGCAATTTAAATGCTAACTAATAATAACGATTATGATAGCATACAAAATTAGCCAGAGCAGTAAAACTAACTTTCATGGGGTCAGAAAATGTGTTAAGCCAATGCAAAATGTTGTCTTTGCTCTCATGAGCAATGTTATACGCATGAATAATGTTGTCTTTGCTCTCATGAGCAATGTTACATACATGAATAAATTAAGCGCACACTAGAACTTCCCTTTGACTCCACCATTTCTTCACCCGCCACGACAAGAATGCCTCCCCCTCCATCGTTGAGGGTGCGAGACAAGGGCTCCCCACCACTGGCCATGACCTCCGCTAGTGTCATCTCCGTCCAGCCCAGCTTGTCCTGCAGTGCCACTTCCTGCTTTTTGTTGTCCCAGTCAAATACATGGAACTGAAGCACCTGGGAATTTAACAATAATGTAGAACAGCCATGGCATATAAAAAGCTGAATTGACACAAAAGAAATTTCTTATATTTATCAACATTTTAATAAAAGAGATGCACAATTGTAACAAAAGGGTTAATACACTTCAACAAGGTTACAGGGTTATCAACAATGGTGTCAATGTAACAGAGTAACAATGATGTAGATAAGCAAAGAAATTTTGTCACCCAAATTAAAATGATGGAATAGAGGCCTTTCAAGAATGATATGGATTTATATCCAAAGTAGAAGGTTAGCTTTCTTATTCAAACAATGGAAGCAATGCCCAAAGCTTATATCTGAATGATAAAATAAAAAAGTTTGATGAACATCAGTGAATGAAAAACTTAGTTTCAATCAAATGATTAAGTAAGAGGGTGATTCATTAAGTAACTTGTGTTTTCATGTAGCATCCATACCAAGGTAGAGTTGTTTTTCTGTGGAGTGTACCTTGAAGCAGTATGCTTCAAACATCAGTAAAGTGGAGGTTGTGTCTTCATTTCCCTCTGAGCCTCATGCTTTCAAGCTGTGTGCTGCCTTGTACTTTTCAAATGTGTTGCCTCTTGCAAGATTATTCTGTTATAAGATTTCTTATAAAAAACCGGCAAAGCTAGTGAAATCCATCACTAACTTTGCTAAGTATATGGGCCAGACGTAATTCGTGAAGGTGGTGTAAGATAATGGTCTCACACATTCAAAAATGGTCCAAACCAATGTCCATGAGGAAAAAATGGTCCAAACCAATATTCATGAGGATGAGAGAAGTGGTCGACCGAGTATCGTGAAAGCAGATCTGACTCAATTGGTTGACAAATGGGGTTAGAGCAAAATGAAGGTTCACCATCTATGAGCCAAATTTGGCACTAGCAATTACCCTCTCTTCATGCACCTGAAGAAGTGGCTTGGCTTGAAAAGCTTTGGCAATGACAAGAAGCTGAAAAGCTTTGGCAATGACAAGAAGTTGAAAATCAGCACCCTAGGTTGGCCTCAGTTGAAAGTGGCCAAATTCTACAATTGGGGAGTTTTACACTCATCAAACACTTATACAAGGGTCTCAATGTGACTGGAAACTATGTGGAAAAATAAACTAAAGAATGTAATCATCCCTTGCTACTTTGTGTTTCATTTATTGCAGCCTCAGTATATCGTGGATTGTTCAGAAATATTCATCAAAAACTAAAAAATTGAGGAATTATGGCGTGAAAGTTAACCACAAGCTAGAGACAGTGAGTGTCCACACAATTCAAAATCCATGTCTCTGATTGGCTGGCTATCATACCGTCATTTGATATCCCTCCTGACTAGGGGATCTTGCAAGCTGATTGGCCGAGCTGATTTATACTACTGTTTTATTTACATGTTTGAAACTATTCTATATTGTTCTAATGATAACATAAGCACTTACATGTTTTTTTTACACATTTATTGATATTATAAATACACATAAAATGTATGTATTGTAAAAAAGAGAGAGTGACACTACTTCACGGTTTTTCACTTATTACGGCCATTTCTAGTCCCTATGAACCGCAATAACTGAAGTACTTTCAAAAGTACTGTAAAACAATTCTTCAACTTTATTTACTTTTATTTAAATAAATAGATATTACTTCAAGAACAGCTATTGTAGTTATTTTTGGCAGGAAAGAACGAAGTTTCACTATAGACATAAGTCTAATATTTACTGAGCAACTATATTTTAAATGCAGAAGAACTTGATCTAATTAAAATTTCTCAACACAGTAAATGAAAAATGAAAGAAACTCAAGTGAAGCAAACATTGATCTAATGCAGTAGAAATAAATGCTCAAATATTAGTACCACACAGAATGGTCAACACTACAGCACTAACAGACAGAATCTAGGCATGATGTGAACATTTGCTAACCTGTCTCTCCTCAAAGCGAAAGTCAATGTCAAATTTCTTTACCCACTGCGGGTTAAGAGAATCTGTAATTTTTTCAGTCCGAGCCAGTTCGTGCAGAGAATTCTTGTGAATGTCTTTCCAATAGAGGACACAAACTGGGTCGCTCTTGCTGGTCACATCTTTATCTCTCAGCTTCCTGAGCAAGGAAAAAATAATGAAAATTATTGTTGTGCGTAATGAGCGGTAAATTTTCAAATTCCTAATTTTTTAAATTTATAATAGCTCAACTTTTATGTCACTTTTCCCATCAGCATCACTGTCAGTACAGGGGCAGGGAAACACAAGAGAAAACAATGTGAACAAAAAGTGTTGAATCAAAAATATCTTGGAAAGCCTCTCCTAACAGGGGGAGGGGGGAAGCATAGACAAATGGAAAAAGTCAATAAATATTTTAACTACATAACTAAGTATATAATGAACTCCTACATCAATGCTTATTCTTCTAGCTCTAGCAATAAGTAGCGAGGAATAAAAAATCCGACAACAAGCCAATGATCAAGCAGATACTACTAGCCAGCCTCTCTCAAGTTTAAAAATCTTGCTCATTATTCTAGAAAAGGGGCTGTTTTGTAAGGAAAACACACTGAAATGCAACCCATGAGAAAGCCCCTCAGTCATTTGTGGCAAAACATGCCCATAGTAGAACCACTATTTTTGAAACAAGGATTACTTCAACTTTCCAAACTACAGTTGTAATTATCTCCTCACACCTCATATGAGTGGATAGGCACCTATGTATTGGATAGAAGGACAAAATCTGCCAGTCTGCCGGTATATTGCAGTGAACAAAATGCCATGTACAAAAGTGCAGAATAATCACATGGAATATTCACATTTGATGATTGATCTGTTCATCCTGCTTGTCTATAAGTATTAAAATAATTATTATTAGATAATTAGTGTATGGCCCCTTAACCTCATCAATGGCTAACTCAAGAAAGTGAAAAAAAAAAGTAATTCAACATGGACTACAGGAGCATGTAATTTATGCACAACTGTGTTCACTGGATTACCTAAACATAGCATAGAAACAGCAAGTCAAGAAAGAAGAGTGAGAAAAAATCAACAATATTCAGCAAAAAATGCTTGAAAGTGGGTAGATGTCACATAAACCTATTTCTAGCTTAGAAGTACCTACTAGTGGTCCCTATGGACAGCAGTGCTTCAGTGACAAGACTACTTACACCAAAGGAGAAAAGACTATTTACACAAAAAGAGAAGAGACCATTTAGTGTAGACTAGAGCAAATAGGGAATTTAAATACAAGGTGCATTGCCACACAGGATTCCCTGTACACAGAAACAGCAAGTTAAGAATGAGCCAGAAAAGTAAAAAAAATAAAGATGACAAGACAAAGACTAGGATAGACAAACCTAACCAACTTAACCCTATTGCCTATCCTATGCTCCCTCCACAAAGTTAATTTACCAATGAAAGGTTGAATATTTTCAGGCTTAAACAAAAAATATTTCAATAGATTGAACATTTTATTTATCATAACTGACAAGATCATATCTTGGCTAGAATTAAAAGACAGTGAGAGACAACCACACATGGCACTCACTTTCCAGAAACACTGAGCTGAACTTTGGTGACTGGGCTCACATATTGAGGAGGTCCTCCACCACTCAAAGAGCTCCCCACATTTGGGTATAAACTTCCTTCTTGATGCATCCCAGAAGTAGAAATATTAACACTTTTATTAAACAATACAACCTTGCTACAATCTTTAGCCACTGCAGCTCTAAACAATTTTTTTAATAATAGTAAATTCTCTGAAAAAATGCAAAAAAATTATCTACTGTTATAGACTGTTTTTGAAGTTTAAGTTTGTTACTTGTTATAATGAAGCATCACTCACTTTTCAAAGTCAGGCCCTAGATGATCTCATATAAACATATTTTTATTCATTCTTGTTTAATAGTAATAGTAGTAAGGATAGCAGTGCTTCACTTACTCAGACTCTTTTGCATCAAAAACGTATGGATCAATTAGTATGAACTTCTGAGCATGTAGAATCTATGCATGAAGTGTGTTCCTGCACAAGATCCTCTCTGCATGGGATTGAAACAGTTAAGAAGGAAGAGAAAGAAAAAAATAAAGTATATTCAGCAAAATAGACATGAAAATAGAAAGAAGCAAAGTGGGTAAGAATGATAGAAGTCCTAAAGACCTATCTATAACCAAGGTAAGCCAACAGTGCCCCTTGGGGTTGTTAATCCCCATAGCATGGAAAAGACAAACCTAACTAACCTAACCCAATCATCAATAGCACATCATGCGCCCACTGAGGGGCTATTGTTAATAAATTTAGGCAATTACATGTAGAGTAATTCCTTGCTACATTGCAGCTCATCTTTTGTAGTTCAAAAGCAAATTTTTCATATTATGTGAAAAATGAATATTGCAGTTCTATTTGTCATTGTTTTTTGTTGTCAATCAAAATTAAGCCTAATCTATCCAAGTGATTTAATATGTGACTAAAAAGTATTTGAGAGCATAGTAAAGGTTTATAAGAGTATAGAAGAATGGAAATTTTGTTATTAGTATCCAGTCTTTAAAATCACTTCAATAAGGGAAAAATCTCGAAATTATACATTAGAAACCATTTATTATGGCTCACTACAATAATAATCTTGCTCCTTTCTAAATTCTATGGGTTGGAGGGGGCAAGAATGCAACTCACTCTAGCTGAGGGATTAATGTACAATTGACCCTCATTTATAAAGACTAAATGGTGCAGAAACCAGAGAAATGCTAGTGTTAGCTGGACTTCTTTGCAACAGCTTACTGTCATCTATTGGGCATTTTAGGCAATGGGTATTGCGCACGTTTCATTAGTAGGCCATTGGAACAGAAATTTTTAACTTGGCAATGCATTGATAAGTAAAAATATGGATTAGCAGCAACATCAGGATATACAGGAGTCCAGTGTATCTAATAACCTAAGAAAACTAATAAAGAAAACCTAGAGCCAATAGGTACTACACCACTATGAAAAATTTTTCAGATTACAAATTAGGAAACCTTTGTGTCATTAATGATAACAATTACAATTTTAGCACACTGAACTCAGATCACAATATGATTCTGAATTGAATACTAATTTAACACATAGGCTCTCTTTCCTAAACTTGCCATTGCACAATTTGACACAAGTTGTAAGATAAGGGGATAGAGGAGTGGAGTTTATGCATGAGCATTTAAACAATGGTAAATGTATTTTGAAGTAGCATTTCTTCAAACCACCTGATATGGCAGGCATATATTTTTGTTCAATCTGCCACTTACCAGTAATATTTTGTGTGTAATATATATACATCATATGAATACAATAAAAGTTGACCACTCTATTTATTTGTCACCTACTTAATTTGTAAACTAATAGGTAATGTACTATCAATATATATAAAACCAGAACTGGTAGCTAATCGCTCACTTAATATCATCAGTCTACATTCCAACACTTTAAATGCTCAAACTTTCCTTTCCTTAATCATTAACTAGAAGGACCCAAGAAAATTTCATAGAAATTCAGATTAACTTTAAATAAACCAACCCATGAGAAGTGGTACTCTCAAGTGTTGGATAGAAATTAAAGGTTCAGGGCAGAGATGGTCTGGTCTAAGAAGCAATTTTCTTCTTGATGATGCAAGTAGTCTGAATTCTATTAGGGAAACTGAAAATTTGTTGCAAAAACTGGCTTTTTATAGCAAAACATGAACCCATATACAGGATACTTTACTTGAGATCGGAAATTTTACTTGAAGAGTAGCAAAGCATAATGGAATGATAGGTACAAGCATATTAATATAGAGATAAACAGAAGGTGCATCTTTTAATTATAATTGGACATTCAGAGTGTAGTAAACAGCAAAAATGCAGAACAACTGCCATAGAATGGCCCAGATGGGGCCAGTTGAGTATCTGGATGGAAAAAGAGGCTGAATAAACTTGCTAGTGAACATACAAGCAGTGGTGGATGAGTTCTCAAAGAACTTCTAAAATATACTCTTGACAATTTCAGCAAGCCCAGGAATTCTCCAAAGATCAAATTTACCAGTGAAAATATAGGGTACAAAACTGTATTGATTGGTACATCAAGTAGAAGCTTCTGCAATTTCATTAAAAACTAGCTGTACTCAGCCATGCACAGCTGTGGCTCAGTCTGGTTAAAGGGAACAGTAAGAAAAGACACACAGATGACCAACAGACTGCAATATTTTCAAAAGCCTATGCATAAAAATATCTTCATATTTGAATGTAATGTGTTTAAATTTCAAATCAATTGCAAAGAACTTTTGGTAATATAAGATTTTGAACTAACAAATGCACAATTTTATTAATATACAGGGTGCATAAGGTATTTGAGGACACTAAGATTTTTGTAATTTAAACTAACCCAATAATAATTAATGTATTTTTTACTTCAGAAGATCCCATGGCAGATACTATTCTAACTAATGAAATGAAAAGATGCACCGTAGGAGAGCCTACAAAAGCCAAATGCAGCAATTTAAAAATTCCAAGATTTCAAAAAGGTCCCAGATCTTACTTTTGCTAAGTTAGAAAGAAGCTAAATGAAAACAATGGAGATGAATTAGCCAATGTGATAACTTGCCAATGGTCTTCAAGTGTCTGTAGAACAGTAAGAAATGTTGTTCATTAAGATTAAATGTATGATCTTTAATTTTGGATACATGTACATCTAACTATTTTAAATTAATAAGATTCTGGTATTATCTAATAAGATTCTGCACAATCCTGCACAGGTAGGTGTGATTGATTGGTTAAGTGAGAATTAATTCTCATGTTCACTTCTGCATATTCAGCAACTCTTGATTTTATGGACTGTGCCCAGTCATACCCATGTACCCTATCACACTACTCGCACATCTGTTCTTGAATGTATATCTAAGAGAATTGTGCATCAGCAAGCGGCTTGTCTTGATAGTTGAAAAAAAACTATTCTAAATTTGTTTACCACTACTTGATGATATATAATAGTAGAGTAAGATTTTGCAAGTAGTTTCAATAAATCAGTTTTTTTCTTAGAATACAGATCAAAGTATGGAAGAATGATGCATATGGAATCAGTACTGCATGTAGCAGGACATGGAGCAGTGGGAATAATTTTATTGTCCAAAATAATTAAGCACATACCTACTTGATTTTCATAAATGAGTAGCAGATGCATGAACAAATATGTTTCCAAGAAACAGCATTTGATAAAGAAAAAAATCATAACAAATCTTAATGGCCTAAGACCAAAGGGTTTTAATATTATTACACATAGAATGAAATGTGCCAAACCTGAAAAAAATTGTACCTATAGCAGAAAAGTTTTGTTTTGGATATTTCAAATTGGTCAACATTTCTGTTGACACTACAACTTAAGTATGACAATTTATTTTACTTACATCCCATTGTGAAAGTTATGCTAGGGTGTTTCTCATTCAAATAATCAAAAATGATTTTTTTATATCAATAGAACTCTCAACAATTTTGAAATATCTGGGTTCCAAAAGAAAACTTTTTTTAAATTGGTTTATCTGAGTTGCAAAATCTATTATTTAAAGATTTACAGATAGTAAACTTAGTTAAAATTAAGTTCATTTTGCATAATTTGTCTCTTACTTTCACTTGGTGTCAATAAGTTAGGTTGTTTTTACTAGGTTCATTCCATGGTGTCTACTGGATCTTGGTAGGAAAATTTTATGACTTCTAATGACCTAGTTATATACCTATATACTCAGAAAATATTATGATTTCAAATTCTTAGGTGAGAACAATGGCACATATAACTATTTTTAATATTAAACTCAATAAATTTTTGTTTTTTATTTATAAGGTCTCTCATACTTCATGCTTTAATTGTTTCAGAGCTGACTTATAATGGAAATAATAACATTTAGATGATAGAATATAAATTAATCCCAACCCTCTGATGATGGACAAAAATTAGGACCTGTGAGTAAATTTCATTACATTTTATGACTTTTTCTATGACCAACCAATTTTTATTGCTTTTTAAGATCTTTTATGACCTAGTAGACACCCTGTATTTGGTTAATTTGATAAAGTGTCCCAGTGAAAATTAGTAGAACTTGTAAAATGTGCTCTTACTTTTTGTAAACATCTCATTACATTGTATACATAATTATTTGGTATGTAAAAACATAATATATCCTTTCTTATGTCTTCTTCACTGCTTAAAAATCTTTTGAAATGAGATTTAAAATCTTGACAAACAATATATCAATAATGCTTAATAAAGGGTATGATGAATAGGATGTACTGTACAGTATGTTGACTTGAATGGAAATTTTGGCCCCCATCCATCCATTTATTTCTTAATTCATTATACATTTTACACATAAATGCAAGGCCTTATTGTTTTCAGCTCAATTGCTAAAGTTACATTTTGCAACAGTTCAGTACATCTACAAGTTGTGTTGGCATAGCCCATTCAAAAGGCAATAAACATGGTAGATCCTCTCAAGACAGTGAATCAATTTTAAGTAATTTTATTTAATGTCTATGAAAAATTTTGCCAGTTAATTCCAAATTTGGTGTTATCATGGTACCTCTTTGATTTATTTTTATTCGTTTTTAATGCTATGACCGTACAAGGAAAATTCATCCTTTTCCAAGCTTGTACCATTTCCGGCTCTACTCTTGTTGGATACTTATATAAATGTAAATAACTCAGATTTAAAAAATGTATTACATGAGAACAAACTGCTCTCAAGAACTGAAGAAAAAATAAAGAAAATTAGCTCATTCCGAAATCAGTCACATACACTAGAACTCTACTCAGCAGCTACCCATAAAGCCACAGGGAATGTAGGGGATTAACTTATTTCATCTATGTCAACGATGCTTTTACCTCAAAAAAGTTGATAAAATTTATAGCATCAACTGTAAAACTTTTTCCAGTAAAACGATACAAGTATGTTTTTCCAACACGAGAGTAACACAGCCAACACAAAATGTGCAGAAAATATTCGGAAATTTTGAGAACCACCTGTGACCTCGCAGCTGCACGCACTATTCACAATTGCCTTAATATTTTTAAATTATTCAACAGCAAAACCTTTCATGTCAACTAAAACACGCGTAAAATTTACATAAGCTGATTATTTTTAATAAAAAAATACAAGGATGAATGTGTGCCAAATATCCATGCGTACGTAGCCCCATTCGAACGCCACCACACCCCAACACCGCCACCATCAGTGCATCACCACTGTCCATCAAGACCATGACTAACCAATACCTACAACCTTGGATATTTTCCGATTTCTGACGTGAGTCGAGGGAACACAAGTACTTTTATAGAAGCGAGGCGGCTCGAATCCCCGCCAGCTCTGACGCCATAGGAACGTCATCGTAGTCGAGCGTTGCCGATCGGTCAAACGTACGAGAGTAATTGGGAGAGGGTACTCCAGTGTGTCACAGCTGAGTTATTCACTTAGCTGTGAGTGTGTTCCACGCTGAGTAGCATCATCAATTTAACCATTATTTTAATCGAAATATTAGTAAAACGCAGGTGTTAGGGCATAACCTTTAATTAAAAAACGTTTCATTACAATATGTCTGTTTAATCTTGATCATATTTATTAGGGCTGATATAAACAACTATCACAGATGCTCTCCGAACTACGTTCTTCTGAAGGAGTGTATCATGACTACCAAATACCTCGGGTAGAAGTTACGACCTGTAACCGTCGCTCATTGCAATCAGAGGTCAGTCGTGGGCTTTGATTAGGCAACGTTTTCATGACGTCACTGTTACATCACGTATTTTTATGACGTGCGTTCCTTTGGCCCTTTTTCGAAAGATATCACTTGTTTGTCTGTATTGTGGTACTGACATAAATCACATATGTAAGAACATACGTCGTGTGAATCGGGACAAGAATACACAGCTGATTTACAAGCCAAGGTCAAGCGATTAATGTAAACAATGAATAAACTTTTTGATATTTTGTTCGAACTTTATTTGACAAGGTGAGCTTTTTAAGCTGGGTTAGTTCAGGTGTACATTCGTTTTGGTCAGGAAGGATATTAAAACACAGGGGTTTCGTTGGGCACTTGACTTGTATATTTGCGTCGTGAAGATTCGGGTCTGATCTCAAAACTATTTTGTATTCGTGGTGCGTGTTTGTAGAGTACTCCGTAGTGCGTGATTGTATGGTAGCTTTGTTTATATGTATTTATATGGTGGCTTCGATGCAGGAAAGAGAGCTTGAGCACGCCAGAGAGGACTTCGAAGGAGGTTGTTCGGGGTCGTTGAATACGATAATACGAAGTATCGAGTCTGTAAGGGAACAGAAGGCAGAATCATTTTGCTCAAGATGTCGGAAAAAAACGACATAGCTGAAGCCTAGTGAAAATCTCCCCGGTCTGGTTCTCCCCAGTTCATGAAAAATAACTTC